>VALG01010567.1:0-13720 GCA_009835305.1 Ipomoea purpurea
AGACGCCGCAGTGTTTCATGAAGTTCAGCCATGCAAATCCAGTTTCAGCAGATAAAGCAATAGGATCTCCAAATCCTAATCTATATGCCTCACCTGCAGCGGCAGCGAGAGCGAAACCATCACTATCAGAAAGTGCTTCAGCTTTTTCATAACCACAATAATCTAATCCCAGAAGCATGTTTCCTCAGCCACTTTCCAACATCTATACCATTGGCTGCAATCCCTCTCTAGTTAAAAGATAGTACAAAAGGATTTTAAATGTATATACTGAAGAAGGAAGAATAAACAAACAATAAAAAAGAAGCAATGTCCTGCAGTCACATTCAAGCAACCTAGTAGTCTAGTACAAGCTCCAAGTGTTTAAGTTTTCACATATATTATTGGTCATATGTAATAAGACTAGAAAAGTCAGCACATTTTCGCCTAGCTAATGTCTAGTTTTGCAGCAGACTTACATAGTAGTACATTTTAGAAATAATGATAAATTACAGTCATCTTATATTTAACATGCACTGTCTTCATCAAATCTAAAACCATCCAGGTCTACCATCATTTTTTTCTCAGTTACTGGAAAGTATCATTTGTTCCAAAATAATGTTTTAGTCAATAAGGACATTATTATACAGAACAATTAATATGCTAAAATTTGCTGATGAGTCTACCATACCGTGCATCAATTAAGAAGAGTGCAAACTGAGATCTTGCCAGCACATTCCCAGTCATTTCTGCAGTTCTTTGAAGAACTGAACCAGAGGAAGCCTCAGCCTCTAAGCCAGCAGAATCCAACACCCTAAACCGCAAATCACCCAATTTCGCAACCCCATCACGAATATCTCGAGTAACATGGTCAGTAGGCGTGTTGTACACAAGGGCCTCCCTCCTTCGTATCAACCTACAATATCACATACCAACATTTACAAGACAACCATATTAATAAAATGACATGGTTAATGACTATAGATAAAGAATATCATAACAATACCAACCGATTAAACAAAGCGGATTTTCCAACATTAGGGCGTCCAATTATAATAACAGTTGGAAGTTTGTCAATAGCAATCTTAGTGAAATCAACAGATTCTTCTGTGGGATATTTAACTTTAGGCTCATCAGCACTACTGTCACCAAAATCTGACTTTTCATCTTTCATTTCTCCAGTCAAAAGAGTGCAGAATCTTCTGACATTCGGAAAAACACTGGAAGTTCTAGAGAGACCCATTCGCGGCATTTGAACCCAAATTTGTTATTTCAATGTCTCTCTTTGTCAAACGATCAAATGATGATCCTAAACATCATAATCAAATGGGAAACAAGCATGAATTCAAGCTATTGATTTCTATAGAAACAAAACATAAACTTCAAAACCCTCTCCTGTTCTGGTTATATCATCAAAGAAGAAAGAAATCCATAACCAACTTCCTATCAAAGAATCAAATGAAAAGCAACAAATTTCATAAAACAAAAAGCAAATTACCATATTTAACTTGAGTGCCAGAGGAGATAAACCTGGAAAATGAACATATTTTATCTCCCCCTTTACAGTGGCTAGAATCTATATAACTCCAATGGATGTGCAAGGAAGCTCTACTAGATAAAAGCCTGAAGCAATGATGGTGGCACTTTCGGCAGAAAAGGCCCTAACCCATGAGTGAGGCATTCCAAGATGAATGCTTTATGACTGATTATTGCTATCTATATCAACCGTCTTTCTTTAGTTCAGACAGATGTTGTGTGTTTTTCTCACCTGAAAATGTAAAATTGAAGCTTTGAAAACTAGTGCGCAAAATGATCGAAAAGCAAACAAAGAATATTCAGAAAACTAGTAAAAACTAAAAAGCATCCTGCGCAATGCAGGAGATGAGTAAAAAAATATCAGGAATAAAGAAAAAAAAAAATGTCACTAGTAGCTGTACGCAATGCTCCAAGTATCAGAAAAAAGAGAATAATTCAATAGTAGGTGTATGCAATAATATGAAACTAAGGTTAAAATTGAAAGATGAAATTAGAGAGATTACAGAATGGACATGATTTTGTGAAATTTTATTGAGGAAGAAGACATTATACTTTCCAGTATACTGGAAGCTGAGAAAGGAGGCATTATTCGACGTTTCAAATTTAGGGCTAAAAATCAATTTACTACCTTCGCGGTGCTTCAGATATCTTCTCCAATCGGCATTTCATGTAAGGGTGGGCATTTGGGTATTTGGTTCGGTTTTGGTTTGTTCAGTTTTTGAAAAAATGAAACCATTCTGTTTAACATTGTAGTTCTCAGTTCGGTTTGGTTTGAAAAAGTTCGGTTTCAGATCAGAATTCTGTTCAGTTTATCCAAATATATATATATATATTATACAAATCTAAGTTTCATGAATTTCATAAATAGAGAATTTAGTTTATCCAAAAACACATATTACCATGTACTGATTTGTATACAAATCTAAAGTTCCAATATACACTCAAAAACTGTGTTTACAGGAGAAATCAAAAAAGACTGGAACAATAGAAAAGAAGCATGGTGAATTGATGATAAACTCAGACCAAGAGTGAATACAGTTTTGAAGATTAGAAAAACATTATTTTCCTCATATTTTCCACAACGGCTCAAAAACAGCATTTCCAAGTACATTCCGTTCGACCTACTTCCGGAGACCGGAGTTCTGTCCTTGAAGGCTGGAAAATCCAGCCTTCAAGGCTAGAAATTGACCTAGCCTTCAAGGCTTCAACTCCTTCAAGCAATCAATGTTCAAGCTAGAAATCAAGGAGAGGAGCTTTGAGTAGACTGAGTACCTTCGTGGAGGAGCTGGGCATCAGGCGGGCCAGGGCGCGGACGGCGGAGGGTTCGTCTTCGTCGTCCTTGAAAGTCTTCGTTATTAGATTTTCAGATGGAGGAGTGGCGGACGGCGGAAGGCTAACTCTAGAAGCACTGAAGCTGATCTCTATTCTCTAATGCTATTTTAAAACAAATAACAAAAAATAAAAAAATAATAATTAATTAATGAGGTTCGGTTCAGTTCAGTTCGATTTAGTAACTAAATTGTTCGATATACTAAAAAAGCTTATTGAACGGTAGTTTGATATATTATTCAGTATTGTAAAAATCGACTTAGCCTACCGACTAGCAGTTTTTAGTTGGCGGCCAACTAGGCACCTCTAGGTGCTGAGTTAGGTGCCTAATTTGGCATAGTTGGTGGCCAACTTGATCCAGTTTGGTGCTCAATTCGATCGAATGATTTTTTTTTTACATGCTCAGTTACTTCTCTTCTATATTTTTTTACCCATGTACTTTACCAACCAGCTAACATATGCAGTTGACTAGTTTAAGGGATTATAATAATCCAAGAACTATCATCTCTAAATGGGAAAAGTGAAAAAAATATACTCGGATTTACTCGGCTGCCTTAAGAAGTGTATATGCACCGCCTAGGTGCTTTTGGCGCTAGGTCCCCGAACGTTCGCCTATCGCCTATTGCCTATCGCGTTCTGCAACATTAATATTTACCAATATGATTTAGTTTTCTAAATTGAATTGCCCACCGCTAGTTTCATGTACGCATTTTATTTGCAGTCCCCAAAAAATTTGTTAGTGTTGATTGGCAAGAGGATGTGACATATCTCTGAGAAGGTATCAATTTTCTTAACGACGATATGAGAATATTTTTGTCGTAGATCATATTCCAAAATAGTGTTGTTTCTTTTTAATGAAAAAAAAGGTACCGTTTTGTTCAATTAATTATGTTTTTTATAACATATTCAGTTCAATTTTATAATACATTGTCCATTACAGCAAACTAAAGTATCATTTTGATTTAAATAAAGTTTTATTTACATTAATATGTGAGACCTGTTATTGAATTTCATTTTATACATATTGTAATTTTATTTACAACACCGATAAATAGATCAATTGCATTTAGATTATTGATTTTTAAAAACTACAAATTAAAACAGTAATTTTAATGCTTACTATAATGAACTTCTCATATACTCCGTATAATATTGCATATTATATATATATATATATATATATATATATATACCCACACACACACGCTTACTCAAGGATTCATAAATTTTTTTTATCTCTTTTCAAAGTCCTCCGAAACTGATTGATTAAAGACATTGCAAGAGATATATTTTTCACTTACATTCTTTAAATATTTCAAATCGTTTTACTATTTATCTACTTGTATAGTTATATTATTTACTATACAAATTAACATGAACTCAAACATGTTACATTAGCTTCAGCCTTTCATGGTGGCCAAAGTATGACATTATTGAAATTGTCACACCAAATAATCATGCAAACTAATCCATTCATGAGCAATATACAAAGAAGAAAATGAGATATTATATTGGAAAAAAAAATGAATCAAATATATTCCACCAACATTAGATACATGAATAAACATTTGAATGTGTTGAAAGATTCACAAACTATAAATTTATGTACACAATTGCAAGCATGTAACATGGTTTCAACTTCTGGCAACCATGTATGCACACTGTGAGATCAAAATCTGGTAACCGAGTTCTGCCAAACCTCGACGAATTGCTGATCCCTTCCTAGTAACGAACATTTTGTTTCCCCCAAAGCCTCATATGTGTGATCTTGTTGGCAGGAGGGTATCGTTAGCCCTCCCCATCGAGTTCTTCCTAAAGATCCTGTCTTCGCCTTCCTTGACAGAAGCCAATCAAAACCTCTGACCACAGCTCTAATGCTGCCTCCTTTACTGCAGAACACTTGGTTTCCATGGCTTTCGATCTTGCACCCAACGCCTTCCTTCTTTTTGTTCAAAGACTTCCTCTCGTCCCCGAGACAAACCCAAGGGTTTTCTGCATCAATGTTTCTGAAGTCAGCGTAGAACACCTCCCCGGAATGCACACCGACTTTAAACATTGCAGACATGCTGTCTGAAATGGTAACATCTGAGAAGCAACACTTTTTCCTTGACTTCCAAACTGCATTGCCAGACCTCAAGTCCCAAAACTTAATGGTGCCTGAAACACCAGAAGGCCCACTGGTGAGAGCCAGCAGACATAAGCAGATTATGGCCAGGAATCCATCTCAGCTTTGTTGCAGGAATGGCAGAATCAAGCTCAGCACCAAAGATTTCATAATGGCCAATCTCAGTGACAGGTCTAAAATCATCTCTAAGATCATACACCATAATACAATTGGAATTTCGCCTCTCAGACTCGAAACTGGTGAACATATACTCATCTGATGACCCAATTGCCTGAACAGTTGAGCCAGACCTAGTCACATTTTCCCAGTTCAGAGTTTGTGTACAAAACCCTTGTCAACATCAAGAATCTGCAGGCCTGAGAAATCTGTGGCACCAGCAGCCACAATTTTGAAACAAAGCCAGCAGGAATCAATGGCAGAAAATTGGGTCAAAATGGTGGATTTCCTCTGCAAAGCCCAATCAAAGGAGGTGACTTTGCTACCATGGGCAACATGAACTGACCCAAATTGGGTTGTGGAGATTGAGGCAGGTGAATCCCTAACCATTCAAGGCAAAACCATTGATTTCTCAAGGTTGAAGGTTCAAACTGGGATGGGTTTGATTGGAATTAATGGAAGAATTGCTCTACACCATAGAACTTGGGATTCAAAAAATGGATATCAAAAGCCCTTGTCTTTGAAGGGAATTCCCAGTCCTAAGGAGGGAAAGCAGGATGGAAAAAAGCTCTGGGGTCTCTATCAACAAAGGGGATTGAGCCATAGGAATTCACCAATTTTGAAAATAGGGAGGGATTTTAGCAAATCGGGCTGCCTGCTGAAGGGTCTGTTTGGTTGGGCTGGAAAGCTGCCCCCCCACCCCCCACATCAAGTGGTGTCACCCTGATGTTTAAACTGTTGCAACTCACTGTAATTTAGCCTGGCTTCATACCACTTAGAGACGAAGCGTCTAGTCGCTTGGTTGCGCGCTAAATATGGAAGAGACACCATCCTGCTCCTGGCTGCTTCCATGCGTCATAAGCACATAAAACTTTATGCATAAGAGGAAATATCAAAGAAAATTGAGAGAGAAAAAGAGAAATTAGGAGACAGAACAGAAAGAGAAGTTAGATAAAGATGTAAGGTTTTCCGCAGTACTCTGGGGATTAAGTGAAATAGTAGTGTCTATATTTTCGTTGTTGAATGAATGGGATAGATACTGCGAATAGTATTCGTTAAATGAGTTTTGTGGTAAGGTGGACGAAGATGGTGTTTACTACATGGGGGTAGGATTGGATATTGTTCGGCGCTATTTTGCTAATGCAGGTGTTGCGTGTTCAAACAAACATGTTCTTTGTTACAGGAGATCTATTTTCTCTGGAATTATATCGATATCATTTGGTGAATTAATTAATTCAAGTATATTTTAAAGTTTTGAAAAAATTTGTATAATATTAAAGAAGTTTCCCAACATTTGTGATGTATTGTATTTTTGTCGAAGCAAGTATGCCGAGATTGATTAATTATAAGCTCGATGGAAAAATAATCGTTTGACACGAACAGCAGCAAATATTTCTGTTGACACGCAAATCATGTCGACTTATATAAGCTGGATGATATGCATTCACAGGCGAAACTGTGGTGCATATTGAAGCTGCGACTGCTTAACCATATTCAAAACTATAGACCCGCGTAGTCCTTATAACAACAAAACAGTAAAAAATACGGGATATATGATGTAGAAAAGAAGAAAGAAGGGATCTAACTTTTTTTTAAGGAATCTCACAATTAGCCTTTAGGTCTTGAGGTTGAATATACACTTAGGACCAATCCGAGCTATAAACATGTTGCGTAGCTCGATGAGCCAAAATTGAATAATTTTAATAGTCGAGAACCAGAATTGGTGAGCAATTCTCATAGTCGAGGGACCAAATCGATAATTTTTCTTAATTTTTATTTTCAAAACTTAATAACCAAATCAATTTTGTTGAGGATAAACTGGAATTATTTTAATTAATTGGGTAACAATACTCATAAACCTTATATTTAGACGAAGAGAACTTACAATCATTACTCGAGAGTTTATAATTAGATAAATTTCTCAATCTTTTTGACATTAATCGACAAATAATCATAATTAAATAAATTAATTTAAATTTATTCATAATTAATCAGTTCAAAGTTCAAACTAACAAAGTCAA
Source organism: Ipomoea purpurea (assembly GCA_009835305.1). Lineage (NCBI taxonomy): Eukaryota > Viridiplantae > Streptophyta > Magnoliopsida > Solanales > Convolvulaceae > Ipomoea > Ipomoea purpurea. The sequence goes on from VALG01010567.1 coordinate 7,144, forward strand.
ATAAGACATAAGCTTGCTACTTTAATTTAGCTGAGAATACACATAATATATGTATATATGCTTAAAGCATCCTTTTTTCATAATGCATGGTGGTTACGCCTCTATATCACACATGTTGGGTGTGAATTTTAGTCATGTTGCAAATGGCTTTCATGGATATGTAACTATAAGATAAATATCCCTACCATGTCCCAGATTAGCAAATTATGTTGTGGACACAAGTCCAAAACGAACAATTTGGCGGCGTGAAAATAGATTTATGGAATTATGAATATAGAGTTATGTAATTGTGATATAGAGTTCAAAAAATTGTGAATAGATAGAATTCTACAATTTTGAATATTGAGTTCTGTAATTTTATATATTGAGATCTAAAATTGTGGATATTTAGTTCTAAAATTGTGAATATAGAGTTCAAAAATTATGATACCAAGACATAATGGTCCACAAATGAAGGGTCAAGAGCATGACACGGAGCAACAGAGTAATGGAGCGAATGCTACGTCCAAAAGTGCCATCGAGAGGGTATCATGCTAAAGGTCACACCGTGACACTCTGGCCAGCTTTCGGATGATCAGGTGTCATGCTGATGGTCACGCCGTGACCACCAGCATGACAACCTAATCATCCGCAAAGTGGCCTAGCTTGTCGCGATGGAGGTCCCGCTGACCTCCATCGTGACCTGCTAGGACACCTTGTGGGTCCTGGGTGTCACGTTGGTAGTCACATCGTGACCACCAGCGTGACGCCCTAGACTTGAAGGCTGGTTCGAAGGGTCACGATCACTGTACCTTCACGCCGTGAAGGTCATCGTGACCCTTGGCTATCTATGAAACACTGAGCCTAGTCACGACGGAGTTCACTGCGTGACCTCCATCATGACCAGGCGTTCTGAATGCGGTTATTTTGGCATGGATCCCAAAGTATAAATAGTTGAAGGCGTTATTTTTGTTCTATTTTTGAAATTTTCAGTATAAATCATATACATTGTAATCCATCATCTATTGTAAGATTTAAAAGAAGATTACCGCATGTAATTACAAATTCAACTTCATTTTAAGATTTACTTTGTCAAATTCAATAAAGTTTAGTTCTATAGGATTTAGATTGAATTTCCTTGTATGGATGACAATATGAATTGAAATGTCAATTGCTTTTTAGTTTGTCAATTCAATTATGAATAGTTAAACACATCAAGGATTTAGATTGAATTTCCTTATATATATATAGATGACAATATAAATTGAAATGCCAAATCTAGATCTTGCAATGTCTTTAGGATGAATTTGATTGTGAGATTGGTGAAATTTTATTGACTCTTGTTTGGTTAGGCCCAACTTGCAAAGAGGTTATTGGATATGGTGTTTCACCTATGAGAAATAGGGTTTCACCATAACCAAACCTATCACATTTCTAGCTTACCTTTGAGAAAAGGGAGTTGGATGAGAATGAGTACACCAAGTGTTTGATCAATTGCCTCACCTAGTCTAGTTGCTATGAGAATGGATTAGAACTTGGGTGATAGTCTATCGTCCATGAGAATGACGTTGGCACTTACTTAACTCCCTCACTTTCATTATTAAGCAGTGTTTGGCTTAGAATCTTAGAACACTAAAAAGCATCTATGCAAGGTTATTTGATCTAAATCCCCTCTTTTAACATTGTCTTGTACTTAATCAATTGCTCTTTTTTATATTTGTTTTTCAATGCAATCACTTATTTTCCTTTAGGTTAGCTTTCAACACTCAATGAACTTGTGTTTAACCCCTCTCTACTCAAGTTTTTTTCTAGCCACTCTTGAGGACGACTCACTTTACACTCCCACTAAAACAACTTTCAAATGGCGCCGTTACCGGGAATCACAACTCAGGATAGATGAAGTATAAAACTAGTGTATAATAACTGTGTACAATTGTGTTTTATCACTCTGGATGATTGCGTTTTTACTCCATCTTTGTTTGTTCAATGTCTACAAAAAATTATTCATGAGCTCTTACACTTTTTAAAATGGTCAAAATATTAGAAAAATCTTTGAATTATATGAGTTTGTTTAATATTAAATTGACATGTTAAGTAATATTTTTCATTTCTTCATATTTATTTATTTATCATAACATGGTATTTCAATATTCTATAACCAAATTAAACTTTTTAAAATTGAGTTATTATTAGAAAAATTCCCATCTCTTTTATAGTTCTATACCTGTATGTGAATGATTCCATGATTAATCATTGATGAGTAGTTAACCGTTTAGATTTTTCAAAAGAATTTTAAAAATATATAAAAGATTCTCAATTGTCTCTATAGTCTGTCTATACATTTGTTTTGTGCGTTAAACTTTGGCGGCGGCCTTAGGCCGATATGATCATTTTAAACATGTGGGAGAAAATTAAAATAAAATAGTCCCCCAAAGGCCTTTTTGCAACTTTCGTACCGCACAACGAGGAGATATTTGCTGCAACTTTAAATTATGGATTAGGCGGGATTATTATTATTTTTATTTATTTTGTAATGGTAAAGTTGCAAATGTAATATGTAACGAAGTTCAAAAGCTTTGGGACTATTTTATTTTAATTTCTCCAACATGTTTAAAATGATCATATCGGCCTAAGGGCGCCGCAAAAGTTTAACGCACAAACAAATGTATAGACAGATATAGAACAATTGAGAATCTTTTATATATTTTTAAAATTCTTTGAAAATCTAAACGTTAACTACTCTCATGATTAATCATGGAATCATTCACTACAGGTATAGAACTATAAAAGGATGGAATTTTCTAAAATAAATCAATTTAAAAAGTTAATTTGGTTATAGAATATTAAATACATGTTATGATAAATAAATAAATATAAAAATGAAAAATATTACTTAACATGTCATTTAATATTAAACAACTCATATAATTCAAAGATTTTTCTAATATTTGACCATTTTAAAAGTGTAAGAGCTCATGAATAATTTTTTGTAGACATTGAACAAACAAAGATGGAGTAAAAACGCAATCATCCAGAGTGATAAAAACACAATTGTACACAGTTATTAACACTATTTTATACTTCATCTATCCTGAGTTGTGATCCGGTAACGGCGCATTTGAAAGTTGTTTAGTGGAGTGTAAAGTGAAGTCGTCCTCCAAGGAGTGGCTAGAAAAAAACTTGGTAGAGAGGGTTAAACACAAGTCATTGAGTGTTTGAAAGCTAACACTAAAGGAAATAAGTGTTGCATTGAAAACAAATATAAAAGAGCATTGATTAAGTCAAGCATGTAAAAGAGGGATTAAGATCAAATAACCTTGCATAGATGCTTTTTAGTGGTTTAAAATTCTAAGCCAAAACACTGCCTTAATAAATGAAAGTGAGGGAGTTAAGTAAGTGCCAACGCATTCTCTGGACGAGAGACTATCACCCAAGTTCTAATCTCATTCTCATAGCACTAGACTAGTGAGGCAATGATCAAACACTTGGTGTACTCATTCTCATACCAACTCCCTTTTCTCAAAGTAGCTAGAAATGTATAGGGTTTGGTTTATGGGTGAAACCCTATTCTCATAGGGAAACACCATATCCAAATAACCTCTTTGCAATTGGGCCTAACCAAACAAGAGTCAATAAAATTCACCAATCTCACAATCAAATTCATCTAAGACATTGCAAGATCTAGATTTGGCATTTCAATTATATGTCATCTATATATTATATAAGGAAATCAAATCAAATCCTTGATGTTTTAACTACTTCATAATTGAATTGACAAACTAAAAAGCAATTGAACATTTCCAATCATATTGTCATCCATACAAGGAAATCATCTAAATCCCTATAGAACTACAACTTTATTGAATTTGACAAAGTAAATCTTATCAATGAATGTTGAATTTGTAATACATGCGGTAATTTCTTTTAAATCTTACAATAGATATGATACAAGTATTATGATTTATACTGAAAATTTCAAAATGAACAAAAATCAACGCTCCAACTAATTTAAATACTTGGATCCATGCCCAAAATAAACCCGCATTTCAGAACCTTGGTCATGATGGAGGTCACGCAGTGAACCCGTCGTGACTAGGTCAGTGTTCATAGATAGCCAAGGGTACACGGATGACCTTTCACGGCGTAAAGGTACAGTGATCGTGACCCTTCGAACCAGCCTTATCAAGTCCTAGGGCCGTCACGCTGGTGTCACGATGTGACTCCAACCATGACACCCCAGACCCTCACAAAGGTGTCCTAGCAGGCACGATGGAGGTCAGCCGGGACCTCCCCATCCGACAAGCTAGGCCACTTTGCGGATGATTAGGTTGTATGCTGGTGTCACGGCGTGACCATGCAGCATGACACTGATCATCCGAAAGCGGCAGAGTGTCACGTGTGACTTTAGCATGATACCCTCTCGATGGCACTTTTGGACCGTAGCATTCCTCCATATATCTGTTGCTCCGTGGCATGCTCTTGACCCTTCATTTGTGGACCATTTATGTCTTGGTATCATAATTTTTGAACCTATATTTCACAATTTTAGAATAAATATCCCAATTTTAGATCAATATATAAAAATTACAGAACCAATATCAAAATTGTAGAATTCTATATCCACAATTTTTGAAACTCTCATATTCACATTACATAAACTCTATATCATAATTTATAAACCTATTCACGCGGCGCAAAATTGTCGTTTTGACTTGTGCCCACAACATAATTTGCTATCTGGGACATGGTAGGATATTTATCTTATAGTTATATCCATTTGAAAGCCATTTGCAACATGACTAAAATGTCACACTCACAATTGTGATATAGAGGGTAACCACACATGCATCTAGAAAAAGGAGCTTAGCATATATAAATATATTATGTGTATTCTCAGCTAATATAAGTAAAGCTTTATTTATTTGACTTTGTATTTGACTTTGAACTGATTAATTAGAATAATTTAAATAATTTATTTAATTATGATATTGTCGATTAATTCAAAAAGATTGAGAATTTATCTAATATAAATCTCGAGTAATGATGTAATCCTCTTCGTCTAAATATCAGGTTTATGAGTATTGTTACCCAATTAATTAAAATAATTCCAGTTTATCTCAACAAAATTGATTGGTTAAAGTTTGAAAATAAAAATTAAGAGAAAATTATCGATTTGGTCCCTCGACTAAGGGATTTCACCAATTTGGTTCTCGCTAATTAAAAATATTCAATTTGGTCATCGACCTATTACATTTTTTACCTGATTTGGTCCTAGTGTATTTGCAAGTCAACCTAAAGTGCAATTTTTGAGCTTTAAAAAGTATCTTCTTTCTTCTTCCTAAATCTAAAACGTTTGTTTTAATATAGATAGGTTATTTGTTTTGATAGCAGTCGCAGCTTCAATATGCAACCACAGTGCCGTGAATCATATTCATCCAGCTAAATAATCGAATGATGTTCAAAAATTTGCTGCTTTGTGTCAACATAATTTTCATCCAGCTATAAGCATCTCCATTTTCGCAAATAATCATAATCAAATTGGTGAAATCTTCATAGTTAATTTTCCAAAAATTAATTATGATTAATTAAGTTAAAATTTTTAAATTCCAGTGATCCAGTCTCCTGTAAGCCAAAAGAACATTTTGTTTGACCGCAAGCCTGCAAGCAACAAGCGCGAAGCATCCATCCTATGACCATGTAGAACACCATTTCTCCACCTTTAAAACCATCGTTTCCAGTTTTCCCATTCATCAATCATCATAACCCATTCATAATCCTCGAAAAGCTTCAATCTTGATTCAACTTTTCGGTTTCTGCTTTCGAATCACCTTCTTCTTCTTCTCAATTCTTGAATTCCCAGAAATTGTTTGTTCTTAGCAGGAGCAGAAGAGGATGCCTCCATGCGCTGGATCTCGCTTCTCTCAAGTGGTATCAGCAAATTTACAGATTCAACAGTTTCTAACATGGTCACCATTGATGTGGGTGGGCAGCTTTTCCAGACAACCAAACAGACCCTTAGCCAGGCAGTTCTAAATCCCTATTTTCAAAATTGGTGATTCCTATGGCTCAATCCCCTTTGTGATAGAGACCCAGAGCTTTTTTCCATCCTGCTTTCTCCCCTTAGACTGGGAATCTCCCTTCAGACCAAGGCTTTTGATATCCAAGATCTATTTTTGAATCCCAGTTCTATGGTGTAAGCAACTTCTCATTAATTCCCAATCAAACCCATCCCAGTTTGACCCTTTCAACCTTGAGAAATCAATGGTTTGCCTTTGAATGGTAGGGATTCACCTGCCTCAATCTCCACAACCCAATTTGGGTCAGTTCATGTTGCCCATGGTAGCAAGTCACCTCCTTTGATTGGGCTTGCAGAGGAAATCCACCATTTTGACCCAATTTTCTGCCATTGATTCCCTGCGGCTTTGTCTTCAAACATTGTGGCTGCTGGTGCCACAGATTTCTCAGGCCTGCAGATTCTGATGTTGACAAGGGTTTTGTTACACAAACTCTGAACTGGGAAAATGTGACTAGGTCTGGCTCAACGTTCAGGCAATTGGGTCATCAGATGAGTATTATGTTCCCAGTTTCGAGTCTGGAG
>VALG01010569.1:19102-63710 GCA_009835305.1 Ipomoea purpurea
TTCAACAAAAAAGCATAGCGTTTAAAAACTATTAATGTTCATGTAAAGATTGGAGACTATAGAAATTTTCGATACATTCCATCAAGAAAACAAGCAGAAAGATGGGCTCACATTCATTCTTGAGGGAAGAAGCCCAGTCTGTGCTCAAGAAAATATAGGAATAGAAGAACGAAGGAGGAGTATTAATTTGGTATGAGGACTATGGAACATGGAAGCTGACATGGTGAACTCTTGGAAAAGATCTTGCTGCTGCAGTAACAGTGTTTCTACACTGATATGTAAACATATAAGGGCCCAATGATAAAATAGGCATACCCTTACCCACCTTTAGAAAAAAAAAAAATTAATTATATTTATTGATGTCATGAAGGTAAAGAATTTTTGATTGAGAGATTTTGGTGCGCTGTCAACTTGGCTTGATTTGCCCATAATAAAAGATGGTTAAAATGACAGTGGAAGCCCACAAATACACCCATAAAATTATAAAGTAAGGGTATATTTAAAAACTTATATAGGTTGATGAGATATTGGGTGGAGTGATTTATCTTGTGTGGCGAGAATATAATATCATTTTGTATGTAGGCCCTGCCAATTGACAATTTGAGTTTTGGGGAGTGTGTGACCTTTGGAGCAAGTTAGAACTCAGAGAACAGAGATGAGACATTTATGGCGTTTATTGTTTGGTTGACAGACATATGATCTTGAGCCTTGGAGGGCAAGTTTTAGAATTCTATGAAAGAGTATTTTGAGGTTGAGAAGGTATCTTCTCACATCGATATATAGTCGTTTTTCTTAAGGATTTGATAGAGTCCAAGCTTATTGCCTCTTAAACCAAGGTAGTTAAATTTTTATTGGAAAATCTGAGCCCCAAAGTAAAGTTATTGAGACAAACAACTAGCCAGAGGAATTAAGAAACAATTACAGAGAAAGGAGGGGAATAGGAAGCTTGGATTGGGAAAAGGAAACAAAAATCCAAGTGCGGGAGACAAGGGAAACAGTCAATGACACATAATGGATGTCATCATAGGAACCGCGAGAAGGCACTTTCTCAAGGTTATTCAATAACTCTCTGAACACTAAAATGAAGACATTCTCATGGACTACATGAGTGTTGTTGACTCCCATAACTTCCCTTTCTCAAAGGTGAAGCATGCTTGATCAAACCCCTCAGCGTAGACTTATGGGTAATCACTCATTACGGAATAAAGTGTTTTGTGTATTATAAGGAAGAATTAATACTTTTACATTTTGCATGTAAAAGTATTTACATTCTTGTAATGTTGACAAGGTGTTTGTTTACTTAGGAAAAGTGTAATATTTTGACGAAATGAATACAATGCATAAAAATTGAAAAAACCGACTAGATAATCATTATATTGCTTGTCAATGCAAATGCCTCTCATTGGTTATCAGCACATTATGGAAGCCATGAATTATGTATTAAAGTTCATCTGAAAGTACTTTTGCAGTTATGGATGTTCCTTACCTTTCATGCAATTATAGACCATTTGTTTGATTGTAAATGATCCAGTATATAATATTTATTGAACCTTAATATAAATGTTCATAAATATGTGCTTATAACAGGAAACAACTATAACATGCAAATTTTTGAGCCCTTAAATTTTCTTATTTGAGGCCATGTCACAATTTTGTTTACTCAAACTTGAACAATTATAACCTATTGAAAATTCTTTATAATACATTAATAATATTAATACTATATAAATAGTCCCACAATTAATTGGGAATTTATAAGTTACTTGAAAATAATATCTTCAAAATATAAGACAATACAATATGTACATTTTGCTAAAGGAAAATTAAAATTCTCTCGTTTCCAAGTGTCCCTAACACCCTGGATTCGCGTCAAGATAGTGAAAAAAAAGAACCATGGATTATAACTCCGTGACTCAATGACCTATAGGTGAGGAACCAGTGGGCTACGTGAAACCCACAAATGATTTATGGTGCAAAGGGGTTTTGATCATGTTCCTTTCCGATTAATGCTAACAACGTTGAACTACCTTAGAGGACATTACTACAAGTTCTAATTTCTTTATGTATTATTTCAAAGATCGATGCAATTTTTTCATTGTTAATTTGCATCGGAAGAAAAGTTTGCTTGGTATGGAGAATCACTTAAGTGGATTGGCATTTGATCATAATGATCTCTCATTGCTTGAAAGTTGAATTCGTGATAGATCGGTATCGTACTCAATAATATTCTTCATGACCTTCAAGCATGTTGATTACTTCAGACATAGATGGCCTAAGGGCTGGAGAAGGATTGTACAAAGTAAAAGCCACTTTGATCATTCTGAGTGCTTGTTCTTTGTCGAACATTAGAACCCAATCTTGGATCCATTAGCTCTATTAAGTTTCCTTGTTTTTGAAGATCAAGTACCTGAAAATTGTGCATTAATACCACATAACACAACAGAATATAAGCATAGGCCACTAATTAGTTTGACATGTCTACAAACCATGAATTATGAGTTTGGTAGTGATGGTATTTACCCAATCAAGGAGGCAAAGACATTCTCATCACGGCGATACTCCACGCTCTTCCCGGCAACAATTTCCAATGTCACAACTCAAAAACTATAGACATCAACTTTGAATGTTACAGTAGCCCCACAATACATTATTCAGGAGCCATGTATCCTCTGTAGAGACAAGGAATCGGAAGGCTAATTGTTATTTTTCTTGAAAGATGCAATGCATATGTGAGCCATCTTATATAATGTTTTTTCACCACTTTCACATGAATAGCTATGCAATTTGGGTATATGAATAAGAAATGTGAAGAGGGCTACCCTTTTTTTTTCCCTATATGATGGCATTAGAAATACAAAATGGATGAGAAATTGTTATAACATCTTACCTTGTCCCCGCAACTCTTGTACTAATAATATGGTGTCTTGCCGATCATCGTCAAGTTTAGCAAGACCAAAGTCAGAAATTTCTTGGATGAGTTCTCTGTCAAGGACAGCACATTGGTGGGTTTAATATCTCTATGAACAATTTTTTTATTTTCCGATTCTTCATGCAGAAAAGCTAACCTTTTGCAACACCGGGACACATATTCTATGTCTGGTAGGCCAGTCTATTTCCAGTTGACAATCTTCTAACCTGTAATTAGTGGTCAACTCAAAATACTTATGCTTACCTCGATAAACATAAACTAAATCCTCACTTTTTCTATACTAGTAGCATTTTTTTAATTTTTTGAAAAAACTTGTAGCATATCTTATATTGGTAAGGAAAACTAATGTCTTTGTTTAGTTTATTGGCTTATGATAACAGCAAAAATAATCAAGATTTTTAACGTACCAAAAAGAGCATGGGCAAGGCTTGTTGTTTTCCAAGTACTCATACACCAATAGTAATTGCTTTCTCTCAACACAATACCCATAAAGTTTTACAAGATTAGGGTGTTGTAAACAAGAAATCATACTTATTTCATTCAAAAATTCACGATTTCCTTGTCTTGATTTGGATGAGAGTCTGTTTCACTGCAATAACCGTACCGTCTAATAATGAACCCTAGTTTTTATACACAAGGGAAAATCCATGGTCATCAATATAAGCATTTATACGTAAGCCAAAAAACAATAAACAAGTGTCAATGTACTGAATTAACTATTGCATATTATGAATATTCGTATTTCTCAATACCTTGTAGACAGGCCCAAAACCACCTTCCCCAATTTATTTGCCAGCATCGAAGTTGTTTGTAGCGTCTTTAATTTGTGTGTAGGTAAATAGACCAATCCGTAGATCAAGAGCCTTGTTCTTGTGAGGTCTTGTTTTTAATGTAGATTTTCCAACCAGCAAAACTGAGGATTGTGAAAATAAGAAACAAAGAAGAAGCTACTGCAACAACTATGATTAAAGTCTTCCTATTTTTGGGAGGCTTGAAATCTGCAGGCTCGTAGAAAAAGCATGGGGGTTAGTTAGATATCTTTTATATTTATCTGCAACTAAACTAAATCAATGAATAAGTAATCTGCAAAATGGCTAAGAGAAACTATATATTAACCATATTTAAAATAAAAATCATCACTAATATTACCAGATTCAACAGAAATGGCAGATATTAAAGGGCCATATGTTCCTGGGAGTGGGACTACTGTTGATCCTTTTTCAGCATACTCAAAACGCACCTCGAGAGTTTTATTTCTTACAACTGTTTGAAATTGTTTAACCAAGACTTTATCAACTCCTTGTGCTGCAGTTTCAATATCAAAATCCTTTAATTTCCTCTCGCCTGTATAAATAAAATCACTAGTTATAGTAAAATGCACACGACTTTAATCATTGAAGTCTAAACAATAAATAATTCTCGGTTGACCTGTATATAAACATCGAATATGCGTCTTCCAAGACTTTGAAAAGATCTATTATCTCTCAGAACTATCTCTGCAAAATGAAGCTTCACAGTATAGTTCCCATTTGCTAAACAACGTCCGTAATAAGTCATAGATAAAAGGGGACAAGCGAGCTGTCTTGTAGATTTCGGAGTCTGATCCCTTTATGGCAGATATATTTGTTGTTGTATAGCCATCTAGTCTTATGGACGTATCCCAAAAGTATCCTGTATTACTAGTTACCCAGTTCTCTCTGTTCGAATCAAATTTCGCAACGCCTTGAATCTTGATCTGCTTCATAAGTAGTGTTCACCAATCAAAACACTGCTTCCACCGCAATTGATGTGAAATGAATACCAATCTGCAGACAAATGGGGGAACAAAAATAAATAAAATTAGACACTTATTGCTTATAAGAAACATTAATGTATAAATGCATTGGTGAAAAGAAGTTCAAATCAATTAAGCAAAAGATACATATAATGCTCACCTTTCGTGCAATTCATTAGACACTTTCCAATTTGTCCTCCATTATAACTTTTGAACAAGTTTCTGTTAGGAAAATGAGAAAAGCTAAAATGATTCATGTTTGAAGGAAACTTGAAATAGTAATGCATATAATTAAGAGATTCCAGGTAGTGAATCGTACATGGTTTCTCGATTGCAAGTTGATGACACGAAATTCTCGTCAAAATTATTGTATGAAATATCTATGTAACTGCACAAGATAGAGTAGTTGAAAACAGCTCATGTACAATACAACAAAACTTACTATCTCGAGTCGCATGTAATATATTACACTGAACTTACTATCTCGAGTCTCGATTTAGAGCCCATTGAGGAATTTGTCCACTAAGCGAGTTGTTCGTTAGAAATCTAACAGCAGTTAGTGCAAAATTCAATTTAGTATGGACTTACAAGCGAGTAATATTGAATTTTTCACAAAACCAATTTCGAGTATGAGAAACGAACATAACTAGAATACAATATATTTGTAATAATACAAGATTGTTAACATCAAAATTAATTTGTTACTCACATGTACTGCATTGATCAAGATTTTGAAAACATCAATCCCTCCTTCCAGATTGTTAAAACTCAAATCTCTGAAAATTCAATATCATAACGAAACAATAAAGCGGATAAGAGGGTGGGAATTCTACAATAGTTTGTCAATGTTTCCATTAATAAGGATCAAAAGAGAATCCAAGTTGCAGGAATTACAGTTGTTTCAAGTTTATCAAATGAGCTATATCAGGAATCCTCCAGAAATATTACACCTCCTCAACATCCTGCACCCAAAATTATATATTATTATTATTTTGCATAAAAAAAATTCAATTCATAGTGGAATTATGAAACTTAGGTTCATATTTTTGGAAAGAAAAATGCATTACTCACAACACTGTCATGCCTATCATGTTGTCAAGTGCAGGAAACCTGGAGACACCTCCATTAAGGTCACTGATTCTACTGCAGATTTAAGTTTAGTTAATTTGTTGATCTTAACCATAGAAAATTTTATTATATATAATAATCAAAACATAGTGAGTATAAATTAAATCGCCAAATGAAATCTTAACTCACAGTTCTATCAAGCTTGTCAATACAGAAATATTTTGAGGTATGGGTCCTTCAAAACCACTTGCTTGAAGTTCTCTGCCAATCATATATGCTTGTTAATAAAATTAAAAAAAAAAAAAATCAATTTTGAAGTGTTAGATTAGAATCCTTACAGTTGTTGAAGGTTTTTAAAACCTTGAAAGCTAGGCATTTTTCCAGTGAAGTTATTCCCACTGAGCCTACTGCATTATATTGATTTCCCCAAGTGAGCATAAAGTATAGAAGAAACAACAAAAATGTTCATAAATTAGGAATATATATGGATGATGATGCACTTACAACTCTATCAAATTTGTGAGAGCATTAAGTTCTTTTGGCAATTCACCTGTGAGATAATTAGCACTAAGAATGCTACACAAAGCAAAAATAAAGAAAGCATCATAAATTCATCAGCTCATATATTAAGCTTGTTGTTAATATAATATTGTATTGACGTATTTTTTGAAGACAAATTATCGAATCTGACTAGTTTCATTGTTATATATATATATATATATATATATATATATATATATATATATATAAGGAAATAGGATTAACAGAAGCTTACAGATTCTGTAGGTTGGCAAGTTTCCCAAGCTCTGGTGGAACAGTTTCATTGAACATATTGTTTTCCAAGTTTCTGAAAATTCATTTAATTTGTTGTTACAAAAAAAAATCCAAGAAAAAGTTAAACAAAGTTTTAGTTTTCTAAGTAGAGTGAGAGGAGCAAAGGAACATACAAATATACAAGAGTTGTTATATTTCCTAAGTATTTGGGAATTGGCCCCGACAATCGATTCACAGTAACAGATCTGCAAATTTTCACTTCTTTACAATGGACTAGGCAGATGGCTTAAACTTGTATATCTTAGGTTATAATACACAGCACCACTTACATATATTCCAATTTCATAGAAGCCCATTCAGGGGGGATTGTACCACTTAATAGCTGCGGCTGATATCACTGCACAAAATAACACTAATAATCAATAAAGCAGAATATGAATAAGAAGAGGTGATAGATTATTGCATAAATGTGGAAAGTGTAGGTTGGTACATTATCTTAAGAAATGGTAATTTCACCAAGGTAGGAGGAAGAACACCTTGCAGATCCTGTCCCTGCAAAATTCTGTTTACACAAATATTAGAGACTTTATTCTTCATACCTACTAGCATATTGTATATGTGATGCACGAAAACTCGTGCCCAATATTAAAATGAATACTACTGACTCTATTACAATGATGTATCTGTTTATAACTACTTCTCAACCAATTGAAATACAAAGAGCCAATATCGTCTCCATTGAGGCTCGATCCACAACCTCCCACTTAAGGGAAGAACATTAGCAACAATTAAAAAACATCAAAAACATCAATCAGTTCTTATTCTTTACATTGTATACAATAACATCAAGAGTAAAAAAAAGTGTTCATTGATTTCATAGGTATGAAACACTATTTTTAAAAAATGGATAACGAGAAAACCCCCGCCACTATTGACTTTTTTTAATTTTGTCGTTTTTAACTTTTAATTTGATCTAAACTAGTCCTTTGAACTTCAAATTTTCATCCAATTTGCATCCATTAGGGCAACAGTGAAACTAGTGTTAAACGTGAGGGAACACTAGAACACTACAGAGAAAAAACAAAAAATCAACCGATTTAGCAACAAGTTAAAAATCTTAAACATTAAAAATGCATACGGATTTCAACGTTTTATCTACGAGAATCAATGGTAGAGTAATAGTATTTTGAAAAATAGACTATAAAGAAATATTTGTTATAATACTACGGTCAATTTAATCATTTTTTTTAATGCTACTAACTCTATTACAATAGCAGAAAGTCTTGGCTCAATTTAATCATTTAATTACTAATTAATGCTAACAATCTATCCATATAAACTTTTTTTTTTCTTTTTAAATCCAACCCTTTAAAGTGTATGCATTAAGTTTGAAAAAATATGCAAAAAAAAAAAAAATAATAATAATAATAATAATAATAAAAAAATAGTTGTCCACAAGGGAAGAATGTGTTTGTAACTAGTATATAAATAATTAGTATCTCTCTCATTTTACCTATACTATTTACTATTTCTTATTATTTTTAAATTTAATTCTTTTGGTTAATAATAATTTTTAATGTAGTCCCTAAATATATAAATTTTATGTATTAATTCTAAACTTATATGAAAAAATTAAATTGTAAATAACTTAATCAAACCTTAAATCACTAACTAAACCAGACCCAAACAATAAAATAAGAAGGACAAGTATATTTTTTTTTTATCAATTGTTTCTAATTATAAATAATCTCTGCTAAACACTTCTAAAATTTTATTAGCTAACTTTTTTTTGAAATTTAAGGCTAAATTAAATTATGGTCATATAATAAATTTAAAATTCTACATTATTTTATTACAAATTATTGTTTTAAATTTATTATTGGGTCACATTTGTGTGAGAGGGATCATGTCAATATAAAGTAATACTTATATTGAAAAATGTAATATTATATTGAAAAATGTAATACTAATTAAGAATAAAGTGTCCCTTACTTATAAGGGAAAATTAATACTTTGAGAAAAAGTGACTACTCTTAAATCAAAATATAAAAGTATTACATTTTTCATATAATTAATAAACATTTTATTTCTTGTTAGTATTACATTTTTAAGTATAAATATTAGATTTGATATCTTGACCAGACCCGTGTCGTCTCACAGACAAAGATATGTGAGACGATCTCACACAAATTTTTGTCATTATTATTAAACATTCACATGCAACAATGCAATAATTGGAGCACCTGCAAATTAATCAAAATTTGAAATCTCAATTTTACCCTCACATTTAATTAATGCTAGTTTCATGGCTACTTTATCCTATAAACAAATTGAGTGAAATTTTAATATTGGGTCAAAGCTGTGAGACAAAATTGAGGAATGACAATAATAGACGGACCATTTTGGATGGGAATTAATTTAGGAATTAAAAAAAAAAAACAGGAATTGAAAAAGAGAGTAATATAATTAATATAATGAAAGAGGTGGGTAGAATTGAAGGAAAAGCTTACATGCTTTGAACATGGCAAATACCAGCAGGGAAGCTACAATTGCAGGTGAGAGTATTATTATAGGCAGGCATACTCTTTCCTTTCTGGTGTCAACCAGTTTGAGTTGTTTTCACAAGGATTTACTCTAAAATCCCAATCCTTCTTCCCCCACTTCATCTGCTATTTCCTTCAGTGCGTTTACTTCCATATACATCAAACAAAATTAAAATTAAGCTAGCTCTTAATAAATATGTAATTCCTAGCTAATTTGCATGTAATAATTACAGAGAAGTATAGAAAATTCGATCATAATCTCCAGGAGAACAACAGAGAGCTAATTAAGGCTTACATTCATCTTGAGGAAGATGCCCACTCTGAGCCTTCAAGGAATCTTGCATTGAAGAAGGAGAGTAGTATAATTGGTATGAGGATTATGAACATGGAGGCTGACATGGTTGAATGCTGGGGATTGGAAGATGAAGATCTGCTAGCTGCATTATTTTGCTTGCATTGAACAGTCCAATAAAGCTATATGTTTGTCATTGTATGTGACTACTGTGTGTATATGTCAGTTTCATTATTATTGTACATAAAGTTGACAATGAGTTGTAGACAAGGGACCCATAGTCAGATAATTATGGGTTAGTTTATTGTTTGGTGGCAATGATTTTTGAAAAAGTGCCCCCCCCCCACCCCCACCCCCTTTTTTTTAGTGACAATATATCGGAGTAAAATTACACAACAATTTAAGAGTGTGGGTTGGGGATACGGGTTTACGGGATGGATTGAAAATGAACTCTGTTGAAAATTCTTCAACTTAGGCCATGTTAAAATACGAGTTAAATCACTATATTAAAGATTACTATAGTTGATAATTGGATAAAACAATTGTAGTCGAAGACTTAATTAGTTACAAGCTATCTTAACAAGAGACTTAAATTAGGTAAATCATCAAAGTTGAGGATCCAATTAAACATAAAAAATCGTTTAGGACTAAATAAAATTTTTTACTATAATCGAGAACGAAATTTGATATCAAACTAAAATTTTTTAGGGGAAAAGGGTCAAATTAGGCCCTCGGAACTTTAGCTTAAAAGTCAATTAGGCCCCAAAAGCTTTTTAAAGGTTCAATTACACCATTAACAACTCATTTAGGTGCAATGAAGCCCAAAAACAAGTTAATGACCTGCAATCACAGGTCTTCACGGGTTTAGGCCACCTTCCGGCGAATTTCCGACAAAAAAAAAGTGACCAGCAACCGACCCAGATTGCCGAACGAATTTCGCCTGTCACTTCTTTTGTCGAAAATTCGCCGATCATCTTTTTTTTTTTTTTGCCGCAAAATTCCGCCGGGAAGATGGCCTGAACCCTAATGACCTGTTGATAGCAGGTCAATTAATTTGTTTTTGGGCTTCATTGCACTAAATGAATTGTTGATGGGTGTAATTGCAACCTTTAAAAAGTTTAAGGGCCTAATTGACTTTTAAGCTAAAGTTCGAGAGCATATTTGACCATTTTTCCAATTTTTTATTGTTTTGAATCAATTCAAAGTAATTTAAGTTTGGTCAATATTGGATGCGAACTTACATGCAAAAGCACAACTATAAAAGTCACGCCATTTTAGATCAGAAGAAAATTCCAATTCCACCAGTCAAAATTTGTCCATCTTATTTTAAATTATTCTTACCTTTTGAGAAATACATAATTATTATTCACAAGTAATTCTTTTTTGGTCGTCAATTTATACGTGGTAATATATTTTTAATCTTTTTTTTTTAGAACCCTTTTAGTCCTAATATATTGTGAAATGTCATTTTTTTGTCCTCTTCAACAAACAGTATAAAGTTTGTTAATTACAAAGGCATTTTGATATTCAATTATGGATTTTTCAAAAAAAAAAACATAAAAATTACAGAACAGGTTAACCTACTTTGTATTAGAAAAAAATGTCATTGTATTTAAGACATTTCAACGATTTTGTTGACAGATGACCAAAAATCGTCATATCCACATAATACTAGAGCCAAATAAGAATGTTATGTAGAAAATGACTAAAATGAATTACCACATATAACATATATGACAAAAAATGAAATTAATCTCTTATTCAACTATGTCACATGAATGACCTACGCAACCCAACAGGGGTAGCTCAAGTGGCAAATGAGCTCTCTTTGTGGGGGGAGAATTTCGGGATAACCCGGGTTCGTAACCCGGGGTTCATTCCCTTTGGGCCAGCTTCTGTGCCTCTCGGAGCAACGGGCTGGCCTGGACTGTTAAACGGACAGAGAAAGACCCGGACCACAATGTGTGGTTACACCTAAAAAAAAAAAAATGAATGACCTAACGCTATTATAAGCCATATTATGGAGGGCATTAAATTACAATTTTTTCAATTGTAATTAATTGAAATGAACAACTTAGATTCATGAACATCTTCAATCTCCAAAGAAATCTTCAATTTAGTTGGAATCCCCCTAGAATCCTTAGATCAATGTGTGAAGTTGCTCCAAGAACCCTACGGAGGATCCTCTCTCTAAAATTATGGGAGTCCAATAACTATTTTTCATTTTGTAATTGCCTCGAATTTCAAACATGTTGATAGTTTTTATATATTTCAAAAAGATAGGACTTGTGACATTGGAACTTTCCTTTTGAAAATGATGCTGACTTTCACGGTTTGTTGTATATATTTTTGTATGTAAGTTGCCAAGTTGGCTAATAATTGATCAATTAATTACTTTTAATTTATTTAATCTTGGAAGGTCCATCGTTGCAGTCGTTTCATCTCCTTTTTTTAATTCATCACTACCTATTCTACGTCTTGGTTAGTTGAATGTCAATTGCAGTGATTTTTGTATAATGTGATTTACCTTATCATATATAGTTGCAACTATTCACAAACCGATTAACGAACTTCCTCAAGAATTACCCATGACCAAGTGATCATGTCAACTGTCATATGTAATGCTGGATAGTTAATTACATTTTTGTTCAACCATTTAATTATTAACTTCTTCAAACTTAATTTAAAGATTACATTTGTATTTAAATTTATACTTATATCTCTTTCTCTCAAAGCAAGTATTTGGTATCATCACCCCTTGTTTCGATATAGTATGTGTACGGACGAAATAATAATATGCATCTATCATTACTTAGTTATTGGCAACTTACTTTACTACTAACCCCATACCTTCTAAGGCTGTTACCCATAGCATTATCTCTAATTGTGATCTCGCCCAGGCTTTACACAAAACCACTTCCATTACATAGCACAGGAGGATAGACAAAACTCCTGTTGAGATTATCTTACGAATTGAGAGTATGAGAAATACCGATAATTTCACCTATCAGTTTAGGTATCTAGTGGTGATATGAACAGTGTATGTGTCAGGACTGTCATTCAACTGTCTTCCACAATCACGTCTTATCGTATATACTATATATTTGAGTTTATTCATGGGGATCATTCCAAAGAAGAGAAACAGAACAGATTAAGAAAGGTGATACTACATAAAATAATTGATGGATTTCGCCTTGATGGAAGACTTTGGTTCACAACTATCTCATCAACAATTGCTGCAATAGAGGGAAAACTGCCCAATTTTCTCCATAGCATATTATTTAGTTTTTAGCATTCTCTTTATCTTGAATCTATTATGTATTTAGCATTTGTCCCCTAATTGATTTTAACGTCTTTTTCTTCGCTTTGATGTTAAATTGACATTTTTTCACTTAAATAATTATTTCAGCTTTATTTTCTTCTCGGTAACAAGATTATGCGGTTCATATGTGGATATGACCGTATGTTTGATTTGAAGCCAAATCCTGACCCCCAACTATATTTCTTGACTGAATAGTAGACCAGGATGTTTTGTATCTTTTTTCAGAACAGGGAAAAAATAAAAAAAAATTTATTATGAATTTATCCATTGCAGTAGGCGCTATGCGCTTAATCGGCGGTAAAGAGCGTCTAGCACCTAGGTGCTAATTAAAAAAAAAGACAGGTGCGTGTGGGGTCCGTATGTTCATATATATATATATTATATTCTTACCTACTATTTTATACTAGTATATGAAGAAAGATTGACAAGGCTTTGAAGTCGGCCGAGTCGAGTTTCGAGTTAAGTCGGTCAAATTGGACGAGTTAAATTGGCTGAGTTCGTCGCCATCTTGGCCCAGTTAGGCGCCTAGACGGCCCGCTAGTGAGAAAATCACCACGGTCTAAGGGTGCCTAGGGCGATTTTTGAAACAGTGATTTAGACTATTTAAAAAAAAACACAAAATAACTAAATAAATAAATTATGAGCCGGCGGTTCAAACCAAGAATTGCAATCATAATAAATGCAAACCAGAATTGATCATATTTGTAAACAACCGTTTGTAAAATGATAAATTTGTTTGGTTTTCGATTCGCATTTATTCTGATTCCAATTTGGGTTTGAACCGCGCGCCTTTCAAATTTATTTACTTTATTATTTAAATTCTATATATTCTATTTTAAATAGTCTAAAGTCAACAATTATTTTATTTTATTTTATAGTTCTGAATTGCAACAAGAACCATCCCTACTATTTCAGTTTGATTGCTATAATGTCCTGTTCGGTTCAAATCTACCATGGGTCATCCCTACATATAAATAATAACTTGTTAGAAAAGAAAAATAAATGAAATAATTATTTTAAGGGTAAAATATCCATTTAACATCAAAATGGGGAAAACTTGGAGCGTTATGCTGTGCATCTGTATGCACCCATTCATGGCGTATACCGATGCAAAAACGACGTCGTTTTGACGTTTAACTTTAAAAATAATAATCAGAATTGCACAGGGGCGGAGCCAGGATTTCTTGTGCGGGGGGCCGATCCTCGAGTTCACTGTAGTTGCGTCAACTGAGGAAACGAAAGAGAGGATTTAGTCATTTAGGCATTTAGCCCGAGTCATAGCGGTTGTTGTTGTGAGGACTGATGAATCATCTCTAATAAGAGCCTCATTCATCCCACAAAAAATCAAAGATTTAAAGAATAGAAAGACAAGAAATAAAACTTACGCCGTTCGGTCAGACTGTGCCGGGGAGAAAACTTGAAATACTGTTTATGTGTCTTTAGTACTGCATACTAGTCTGCAATTACTGGCAATAAGTGAGCATGGTTTTATTTAGTAATAACTTAATCTCAAGGAAATGCCGCAATAGTACATGTTTGTGCTCTGAAAGCTTGTTTGTCGATTTTGAATAGGGGAATATTTTGAGTCGCAAAAACATGATGTTATGCTATCGTGAAGAAGCCGTGTCCCTTGGCAAAATATGGTAAGGACCATAGAGTATGCGTAAGAAGGCTGTTCCCATATATTATGAAGGTGATTACTTCAAGAAATTTATAATATAGGAACTAGTAGTTCTAGTTTATGTAACCGCTAGAAAGCTTGTTCACACTGTCATTCAACATCAGCAGATACGATCTGTATCTTCGATTTTTTCGTGTGGGACACAAAATTAGTAGTCCCGTATTTACTGACTTGTAAGCCTTTAACCTAATTCTTTTTAAAAAACCACCAGCCGATATTAGGACTGAGGAGCACACCTGTGCTCCTCCTTAAGCCATGATAACTTCAAATGACCAATCGAATTAGAAACACATGACTATAGTAAGTGTCGGAAGATAAAAGAACTTCAAGACAAATACAGTAGTTTCTCTTGGGGGGGGGGGGGGGGGCCAAGGGAGACCCCCAAGATGACTTCGAACTAGCGTGACTATGTTGCCTCCGTAGCGCTTATTGTATGTGCATTATCCTCACATTCGTTGCTGGACATACCAAGATTGATCACGTCTAGCAGATATAAATAGAGGCTCAATAAACAGAATGATATCAGTCGAAGAAACTATGACTGATAGATTAGACCATGACGCATTCCAGAATTGGTCTATTATAATTTCAGATGTCAGGTTTAACATACACACTCCATAGGATGTAATCTTCTCACAATAATGAATTTGAGTATTACAGACGGACGAGAAATTGAGCAATAATAACTTTCCAGCCATCCAGAATAATGCTAGATTCATTTAAGACTTGGTCACAGATTGTGTCTTGTGATCCCATACCATCATTTAAACTATTGCATATAACTAAAACCATCTAAATTAGAATTATTTATCTACTACTTTATTGCAATTAACTATATGTGTTGGTTGTGGGTTACTTAACAAGCTATAGGATGAAACCTTTCCAAATTCCCTTTGAATTTCCCTCTAACGACTGTTTTTTTTATCTCTACTTAGTGGATTATTTATTTTATATACATCGAGTTCTTAATATCGGTGCTGGGTTTTACTGCTGAAAAGTCTGGCCCGATACACGTTTTGCGTACACGTTTGCTACGCACACGAAATTCATTATATTTCGATGGTTCGCGTACCGGATTAATGTCCTATAAACTGAGGATCACAATTTTTATACAGATATTAATTACACTGCAACTTCAACTGATTAATCGCTAATATGTATTAAAATGGAATGAAATGCGTACTATGGATTTCTTTACAATCTTGGGATTTATAGAAAATGTTTATTTATCTGAGGATTGTTATCATAGGTTCCACTATAATTTACCTTCTTCTCAACCCAGTATACTAATAAAACATTGTGTACCAGCAAGTGATGGTGTTACGATTAGTAAAATAGTGATTTCAGAGTTAGTTATAGTAGATCGGAATACTCGACTAAAATACGTTCAAAATATATTCAATACAAGGGGAACAGTGTACCGAGAACGGTTACTTTTCGCTCATTTTAACTTCTCACCGTAGTCCTCTTACTCTTGCTTTCAGTCTTTACAAAAAACTTGGATGGCACAATGTTCTTTGCATTTTTCTCATATGCTCTGCTAAGAGAACATCCTACAAATGTGTATATACTCATACAAACTAAAATGACATTTTAATATATCTAAACACAATATATAAATCATTCCTAAGATACATGATTCTACTATATCATGCAATTCTCTGTATCTACTTGCGCCAGATCACTGCTTTGAATCAATTTATATGCGCGTAGTCACTATTGTCATGGTTGGGGTGCATGTGTAATTTATCTTCATCGGTAATTTAGTCATTAGGCAGCTCAAACCCTATTGAGAGAATAGTTAGGTATTTTCACATATAGACTAGTTCACTTGAGTGGAGTATTGTAATCCTGTTCTCTGCAGAGTTCAAAATCACGATTTATGTCATCGCTCCATGTTAATATAATATCACGTCTCTTCTATTTCCTTTGGTAAATGAAGTCATCTGCCTCTGCAACTTTGGCTATGATTCTTTGAGCTTTCAATGATTGTGGCTTGACACTGGAATGAATGATTGTACGTTCTCTCTAGATATAACTGGGATCGCTTTCTCTTCTAATTTAATTATGATTTTTAGTTTAAGCTATTTTTGATAACGCGTCCCTCGCTTTTTGTTGAGTCTTATCAATCCGCATAGCTCATTGAGGAAGGTGAAATACGATTGCAAGTCCGGCTCTTAAAGTATTTAGATAGCCTTTGGAACGCTTGCCGAGAGTGCGTGTTAGAAGGACTTGGTTGATATTTGGCATCCTTAGCACATCCTATGTGGATTGGCACTAATAGAAACTATCTATGAATTGGGTGTTCACGCCCAATACAGAATGGTGTGTATCGATAATCCATCTCAGGGTTTCCACTCTTTGACACATGTTAATCATCTTCTGTCTATAACTATTGCACACTTCCTTCTTGCTGTCCTTGGAATTTTGGCACCAATGCGACAAAACAGGGTCTTCTACAATACCATCCTATTACGCAAAAGACTACTTCGTAATAACCATTCTAACAGTATAGGGATTGAGATTTAATGAGACATCATTAGTACATATATGGAAGTTGAATAGTAGAGGATCTAACAAACTCTGAGTAATTGATAGTGTAATAGTTGAAGCAATAAATGTTAAGCCCAGAGGCTCATGTAAGTATTCGATACGATGTCTATGCAATGAGCTATACTAAAATATCTCTGCTTTATATAATGAGACGCAACACTGGATCATGTACGGCGGATTTCTTTAATCAGTATCAGTATAAACTCGGAGCCAAATCATGATACATGAAACTAATAGACGAGAGAGTCGATTTTTGTCGTGTGGGAACATTAATCAGAGAATGAAGAAATAAGCTCGGTGATCATAGCCATAACAAGCTGACACACGTCACGCCGCATGATTTATAATGGAGATTCTTCGCTATTAAATGTGTTCGAGAAACGTGAAAAGTGGTTACTGAACTCATGAATTAAGCAGTTGAATTCTTGGATGAAGTAAAGGCTTGAGAATACATGCAATATAGTTTGCCTTACTCAGATGTACGTTAGCAACATGGCAAAATGAGAACTAGAGTAAACATAATTTCAGGTTATATCACTGTGAGAGCATGTACTTGAGATATTATTGAAGAATACTAGCGCCGTAAAGGGTGTGCTATATGTTCAGATATATCACGGAGACATGAGCATAACATAGATAAGTCTAGTAGGAGTTTTTGCGAAACGGAAGGCATTTTTGTGGACTACTTAGCAATGCGTTTCTGGATATATGAAAAATAGAGAACTGCCATAAAATTGTGGTCGACTCTCGATCTGGGAGTGGACTCGCAAGAAGACGATGTGTATGCATAGACACGTGATGCACTCTGTGCCCTAGTAATATATGATATCTAATGAGTTTAGAATGGTAGTAGCTCGCGTATAGATAATGGAGCTGCCTCGACTGGTGTTGAACTCTCGGTAAGATGTAAGAAAAGATAGAACAACACTGAGCATAACTTGAGGTGTAACCAGTAGCTCATGATAGTTTCAATATATTTAGAAAGACTCAATATCGTATAAAATTAAAAGATTTATAGTAGACATACTCAGAATCTGATACTCACATGATGTGTTGGTGTTGTTGAGGCTGCAGTATCGCAGTGTAACAGAAAAGGTGCATTATGTCACCATAGTAGAGAACTCTGCCCCAAGATCGATGCACACGTAGGTTACTTTTTGGCGGACGAACGAGCCGATATTATAGGTGTTGTTATAAGTATATCCTTCTTGAGAAATTATAAAGAAAAACGATTGCAGCATATCATTATGGATGGCCTGGACCGCATGACCGAAGGCAACACTACTTGGCATTAGTGCGTCACGGCTCCAGTTCGTAGGCGGCGGTCTCCACGTGCCCATCTAATACCCTCTGGTCTCGAAAAAGTTCTGACAACTTATATGTTCCTATTCCTCAAGCAGAAAGAAGGATGGTCGAATTGGCCGTATAGCGCACTTGACATGAGCACAGAATAATCGTGGAAGACTTAGTGGCGATGCGCAATTCAAGTGGCGAGTGATAGCACGAAATTGTCTATGTGTCCATAAAAGGTTATTAACCGTGAACCAATATCGCACAAATGGAGCATGGTTACCATAATAGCCTGAACGAACTCGTATGACCTATTTAACTAGCGGTGGGGACTCAACCTGATCTGTTTTCGGTGCTTTGCCAGTTCTTAAGGTACCCTCTCGTATCTTGCCCACCAGTTCTAGCCGAACCAACTGAGTTGCCTTGTACGAGTTCAATAGTCTGTTACTGTTGTGCAAGCAGAAATTTGAAAGGACAAGATATGCAAGGTGTCCTTCCTCCTGCCTTGGTGAAGTTACCCTTTCCCAAGATAATGTACCAACCTACACTTTCTACATTATGCATTAATCACCTCCTTGTCGATATTCTTTGCTTGATTATTAGTTATATTTTGTCAGTGATCCTTCACCCGCAACTACTTAAGTGTTACAATGCCCCCTGGAATGGCTCTATGAATACTGGACTCTGATGTAAGTGGTGTGTTGTGTATTTATAACCGTAAATGTTATGACAAGTGTATGTCATGGTTGCTTGTCCATCTTAAAGAAGTTAAAATTTGCAGATCGCTTACTGTGAATCGATTGTCTGGGCCAATTCCAAAATACTTGGGAAATATAACAACTCTTACATATTTGTATGTTTCTCTGCTCCTCTCACTCTACTTACACAACTAAAACCTTTGCTTAACTTTTTTTTCTGAGGAAATTTTGTCTGCATTTTGTTGTATCGACAAATGGATATTCAGAAGTCTGGAGAATAATATGTTCAATGGAAGTATTCCACCTGAGCTTGGGAAACTTATCAACTTACAATCTCTGTAAGCCTTTGTTAATCACCGGCTTAATATATGTATAGGCTGAACTTTTATTCTTTGTTCTCATATGCTTGATGCTGTCTTCATTTTCGTTTTCTGTAGCTATCTTACTGCTAATTATCTCACAGGCGAATTGCCAAAAGAATTTAATGCTCTCACGAATTTGACAGTGCTGTAAGTTCATCCGTCATATATGCATATCTCTGCTAATTTATGCACTGCCAAATTTCTCTTGTTTCTTCCTCACTTTAGTCTGACTTTTAACATGTCCTCGTCTCTTGGGGAAATCAATGCAGTAAGCTCAGCAGTTAATAAATTTCACGGGGAAACTGCCTAGCTTTCAAAGTTTTAAAAACCTTCAAAAACTGTAAGCATTCAAATCTAACGCTTAAAAATTGAAATTTCTTGGTTTTATTGACAAGCATTATTGGCAGAGAGCTTCAAGCAAGTGGTTTTGAAGGACCCATACCTGAAAATCTTTCAATATCGACAAGCTTGATAGAACTGTGAGTTAAGATTTCCTTTGACGATTTAATTAACACTCACGCTTTTGTTATAGCAGAAATTTTTATGGTTAAGACTTAAATCGAAACTAAATGTAAATATGTAATTGCCAACATCATGAATCTGCAGTAGAATAAGCGAACTGAATGGAGGTGGTGTCTCCAGATTTCCTACAACTAAACACATGACAGGATTGAAAAAGTTGTGAGTAATTCGTTTTCTTTCCAAAAATATAAACTTAAGTTTCATAGCTCCTTAATGACGGGTATTTTATGCAAAAAAATAATTCGGGTGCAGGATGTTGAGGAGGTGTAATCTTTCTGGGAGGATACCCGATATAGCTCATTTGACAATCCTTGCAACAACTGTAATATCTGCAACTTCAAATTTCTTTTGATCCTTCTCTGCTGTTAACTTCAAGTTGATATACTTCTCTGCTTTACTGAATTTGCAGAGATTTGAGTTTTAATAATTTGGAAGGAGGGATTGATGTTCTTCAAGGTCTTGATAAACTGCAGTACATGTGAGTAACAAATCAATTTTGATGTTAACAACAAAGCATAAGAAACATCCTTTCGATTTGGGCATCTTGATCTTACGAACAGCTCTCATATTTGATATACTAAACTAAGTTTTGTGCTTTCTTAGGATTCTAACGAACAACTCGCTGAATGGGAAAATACCTCAATGGTTTTTCTAAATCGGGAGTCCAAATAGTAAGTTTAGTCTTATCAATTTATAGATATGAGTTTGTTATGAAATATATATTTGATATATAGAATCTATATAGGCAGCTTTAGGATTTTAGTAGGTAGAACATATGGAAACTTGTTTCTTATTCGTAGTCTTCTAGTACAATAGGACTTTGTATTTTTCTTTTTTAGATGAGAGACAATATGCGATAGCACATTAGAAATTCTCTCTCTTCACTTTCGTAACATGGTATTTGAGCCTTTACAATAAAGGGATTTTTTTTCGCTCCGCTGGCCATCACCAACCATCTAGGAAGGGTCGTCGGCGACCCGGCCACCGTGCCCGCAATTTTCGGCGCCGTCTGGGCAGCGCCTGAGGCTCACGCGCCGCCGCAACCCTCTACCACTCGCCCCACGCGCCGGCTCGCGCGCCGCCGCAACCCTCTGCCACTCGCCCCACGCGCCGGCACGTGAGCGCTTTCTGGCCACCGGAAATTTTTTTGTCGCTTATTTCTGGGTCGCCTAGGTTTCCTCTTCTCGGTTCTGGATTTAGTTTGGACCATTTGGCTTCCGTGATTTTTGCTTTCTGGACAGGTTGATTCGTACCCCTTCAAGCTCCCTTTTTTGGTGTGTTTTGTGATCTGTGTTGGTGGGTATGTCTAAGGCTGCTGTTGCCTTGGGCTCTTGTGACGAAAGTGGGTTATGTGTTGGTGGGTATGTCTAAGGCTGCTGTTGCCTTGGGCTCTTGTGACGGAGTGGGTTATTGGTGAGGGGCTTGCGTGTAACACCCCTAAAATTTGAGATATTTAAAACTTATAAAAAAAGGCAAATCTATTAATAATTCCCAAACAAGGCATAACTAAGCATAAGTGTCGGGGTGCTATGCCACACCTAGGTTTGAGAACCTAGGTGCACAGGCTAAGCTAACTAAACATAATAACTCCTTAATCCAATATTCAAATACAATCCCATGACACGCAGGCCAACTACTGAGCTAAGGATAATTAGGCTTAAGTCCAAGGCTCTGACTAGCGCGCTCCGAAACTAATGCTCATCACCTGAAAACATTCGGTATAACAATCGTCAGCGAATAATGCTGGTAACCCACTCCAACGCGTTAAGTACAATATAGGTAGATATAAGAAACTCATTTTGAAACTGGAATACATATATACTTACGAGAACTCTAGTTTAAATCCAAGATCAAGACTCAAGACATAATGACAGACTCCACACCATAGGAATAATCATGAGAACTAACAGACATCCTAAGTATGCAATGCACGACACGAAAGGTAGATAAACATAAAAATAACAAGTAAAGGCAACGAAGGCATTCAATATAATCAATTAGCAAGTAGTCAATAAAGCACACAGTTCATCCTCTAACCTTATACTAAGTTCCAACCTTGTAGCTCCCCTTCGTCCTTATATCAGTTCCAACCTATACCTCCAGGCCCCCTTATATTCCCACCCCTTATGCCTCCGGGCAACTATATGCCCCAGCCGACAAACCACCTAGCAACCACCAACATATCAAGATGGTGCCGCAGTGCCATTCAATGATCCGCACCTCTAGTGCCACTATCAAAGGGTTAGCGCATATAGCTCTAACATGACCCGCAGCACTTATAACCTAACCCATGCTCAACGGCAAGCAAGTCTAAGGTGGGTGTGTGCCTTTAGCATAGTCACCGGCTATGACCTGTACCTTTAGTACAATGATCGTGCACAAGTGGTGCCAACGCCAACAATTCATTTCCACCAATCACAATCTCATCATCATCATTAGTCACACCGGCCATTGCGCAATGACCACAATACTCATCATCATTCAATCAATCAACACATAATCACATAACAATCAAGACACAACAACAACGACATGTATTAACATAAAATCCTAGAACGATGCCTAAAACACCAAACGAGACTCATACATGACAAACGGGGTACAACGGGACACGGGAAAACAACAAACAGGGAAAAACATCACGGACCACGACCGATTTCCAGCGGGTAGGTGGCGGGTGGTCGATCAACGTTATTCCAGCGGGTGGCCGCGGGCAGACCACCGCCCGCCGGCTGTCCGCTGGAACAGTGACACGGGCAGCGGGTAGGTGGCGGGTGGTCAGTCCCCCCCCCTACCTACCCCCACTGATACACATGCAACTTTTGGTCCCGGGATCTCTCGTGGAACCGAAACCATGTCCAAACACAAGCAAACACATAATGACAACACCACAGATACAATTAACGAAATTAAACCAAGAATCACACCAAATACGATTCCTAAACACGCCAAGACCTAACATTAATCATATAGCGGTTCAGGAGCATCCGGAACCTCAAGAACATCAAGAAATCTATATGCAAAGTCCTAAACACAAATCCTAGGCTAGATTTTAAACCCAATCATGCATAATCCCACCCAAATATATCAAGAACATCATAATGCAAGATTCACGATATAAACCTAGGGCTCTTAGACATAATCAAAATACAAGATCATTCATATAATCAATCATTAGTATCAAGAACATCAAGATTATCATATAAACATCAAGATTATCACATAAACACATTATAATCCCTAGGCAAAGTTCTATCAAGACTCAAACACAGAATCATATATCAAAGGAGCCAATGAATAAGATATAGCGAGGAAAATAGGTTTGTCGAGACATGGGTTACCTCTTAGCCCTAATCAATATCCTTGGCTACTAAGGTTCTTCCCTAAGATCTTCTTCCCGTGGGTTTCCCTTACGTTTGATGTTAGGGGGATTTCTTTTGTGGGAATATCTCGTGTGGTAGAATTAACTGTGGTAGGATTTCTAAATGCTTCCTAGATCCCTGATGAGCATCTTTTATACCTTAATTTAAATAGGATTTTATAGGTTAGTTTTATTATTTATATTTTATATTTCATATATTTAGTATAATTTGTTATATTAGGTTTAGAGAACTTAATTAGTGAATAAAATAATAAAGAAAGCTTATTAAGCTAAGTTAGATAAACTAAAATATTATATTGCTTTGGGTCCCACTTGTTAATAATCCGTATATCATACTTTGCTTCCCTTTGTTTTCCTGTTACCGTATAATTAGTACTAGGTTTTTTACACGCATTACGCGATTATGATAACGCCCAATGTTTTTTTTTTTTTTTAAATAAGTACTTTAAAGATATATAAGGCAAATTAATTGAAAATATTTCATGCATGATAACTTGAATTTCAAATTTGAGTATTTAAATAGGCAATTCTAAGTTTACAAATGCAAGATTAGTATAGTCAATATGGATTATCTATAATTGGTCTCTAAAATAATTGTATAGTATGGTTGAAACCAAATACGGGACATAAGGAGAACAAAATAAAAATCTAGGGGCATAAAATACTAATATATTACTAATATTGAAGAGCTAATGTTCATTGCCAAACAAAGATTATTGCGAGGTAGTTTCTCACTTCAATTTGTTGTGGATTTGAATGGCTAGTGTTTGTCAATAAATCTCCCAAGTTAGTATAATATGATTGGCTTAATTTATTTTTTTATTTTTTAAAAACATATATATATTATAATATATATATATACTATATATATAATATATATTATATATATATATTATATAGTATATATATATATATATATATAATTATATTATATAGTATATATATTATATATATAATATATTATATGATATATATCATACCACACCCTTAGGTCATTTACATGTTAATCTAATAGCTAATTTTTTCAAATATCTTTTACCAACCGTTGATATAATTGTCGCTAGTCAAATTCGCTAATATAATACGTAATGCTAACCACTAACTACTGATTGTCAAACAAGGACATTGCGATTTGTAGTTCTCACTTCAATTTTTTTTGTGATTTGAATAAATCTATTTGTCAACAAATCCCTCAAGTAGTTAATATGATTGACTTTATTAATTATATTTTTTTAATTTTTTCATGGTATTAATAAAATACTTGGTAAATAAATATATAGCATTATTTTGTATTATAACTTGAAATTTAATTAAAAAAATAGGTGCACAAGAAAACATAATTAGACAATGTAGTGAATATAATCAATTGATGAATTTTGAATGTTAAGATTTTTACATTGGAGAAATATAAAGAAATATAACTAATAAAATTATTTTTCTTAATATTAATTTACTTGGGATAATGAATAATTTTTTTTTTAATAAGACATATGTAGCGACAAATGTAATTGAATATAATCAATTTGATGAATTTGGAATGTAAAGAATTTTTATATTTGGAGAAAAATTAAATACAGTATAACTAATGAAATTATTTTCTCTTATTTAATTATTGATAATGAATAATTTTTTTTTTTTTTTGATAAAGACATTGTAGACACAAATAATTTAAAATAAATAAATGCAATGTATTATTATTATCATTATTAATTATTATTTATTATTATTATTATTATTATTATTATTATTATATTATTATTATTATTATTATTATTATTATTATTTTGTTCCAGAAATTGAGGGGGATACCAAAACAACATCAAACTTGCACCCCAGTTCGCCTTAGCGTAACAGCTCCCAACTATGTCCTGTCTGCACCGCTTTCTTCAACATCCCATCGGGATCTCTCATGGTCACCGTTAGGACCCATCGCGTTCTGAAGCGCCATCTTTGCCAAAACGTTATGCAACCACATTGCCTTCCCGAAACACATGAAAACTTCACCTCCTGGATTCTCTCGGCCGCATGGCAAAGCAACTTCCAGACGAGGTTGATCTCCGGTCCTGGCTGTCCCTTGCCCTCCGTATGTCGTCGGATGATTTTCCTCGAGTCACACTCCACAACAAGTCTCATGGCCACCATTGCTGGATTGCCATACGCAAGCCTGAAGAACTTCCCCAAAGCTTCCGCTTCAAAAAGCTGTGAATCCGCACCTATATTGTAAGTTAAAACCCCGATGGCCAGTTCCCTAGCGCATCCCTCAGAACTCCCCCGAAGCCTGCCATGACTGGTTCCACCTACAACAACCGTCAACATTCAATTTTAACCACCCCGCAATCCGGTTTTTTCATCACTACCTGGAATAGTCGGAAGACATTACACCCGTGGCCGGATTTAGGCGTTTGGCAAAGGCCCATTTTGACTTTTTTCCCTGTCGTGTTGACGTAGCCATTTCCACTTCTGCGTATGTCGTCCAAGCCTTAGCGTTAAATATCTCATCATTCCGCTATCTCCATATCCACCAAAGCCTAATGTAAAACCGTTCTGGCCAGTCATCTCCAAAGCCCCCTCGTGCCGTGCCATCCATGTTCGTCTTCAACCACACCTCCCAGTTCAGCAAACTCAGGCATGCTCTCGTGCTTTCATGAAGCGCTTCTTTCCAGATTCCTCCGACCGCCGGGCAGCTACTGAAGAGGTGGTCGAGACTTTCAACTTGTCCTGCACAACGGAAACAGAATCTATCAGTTGTTAAATGTCGTTTATACCTTTCCTCGTTTGTCAAGATTTTTCCATGTCGGATCAACCACACAAACATGCACATACGTGCCGGGACATGTACACGCCAAAGTTGTCTCCAGTTGCCGTCCTCATACCCCACTCTGTTATTAACGATTAAGCTATATGCCGATTTCACCGAGAACTTTCCGTTTTCCTCCAACTCCCACCCTATCCTGTCGTCTAAGTGATCTGCCGTCAGGACAAAGCTTGCTAGTCTCTGTTTCATCTCTAAAAGGAGAGCATTTTCCAGAAGATCCCACTTCCACCCTCTGTTATCGTCCCAGTATTCCCTAACAGTCGCATACAACTCCGGTAGGGCGAGAGTGATGCATAGGTGATCATATAGTGGCACTGGCGCGATCCATCTATCCATCCAAAACATAGTGGTCCTGCCATTGCAGACAACGCGTTTCATTCCTCTATCCGTAATCTCCTTTGCTGCCACGATGCCTCGCCAAGCATTTGACGTCTTCTGGGTGCGTAGTGGGTCGCCAGTCGCTGCTCCGAGGTTGCCATATTTGGTGATAAGGGTCTGCGCCCAGAGCGTCCTCTCCTCTAATTTGAGGTGCCACCCTAACTTTGCCATGAACGCCGTATTCATTTCGCTCATACGTTTTAAACCAAGCCCTCCATTATCCTTGGCAGTCGTCACAAACTCACATTTTGCCAGACTGAGTTTACTTCCTGTGCCATTACCGCCCCATATAAAACTCCTTGTCCGTTTTTCAATTTCTAAACAAATATTCTTAGGAAGAGCCATCGTTTGCATCGTATAAGCCGGAATTGCGTTCAGAACAGATTTAGCCAACACAACTCGTCCTGCTAGAGATAAGGTCTTCGCTTTCCAACCCTCCAGATGGCCAGAGATTCTATCTAGTAGGTCCGAGAAGGTATATCTTGTTACTCGTCTGTGAAGAGCCGGGACTCCAAGGAATTTCCCTAAATCTGTGGTCCTCTCTATTTGCAAGTGGTTCGTTATAGCCTCTGCCAGCCCCAGGTCAGTGTTCTTTGAGAAATAGACTTGGGACTTGCTCAGGCTTACTTTCTGCCCCGCCAACCCACAAAAATGGTGTAGGCAGTGTTGGACTATCCCAGCCTGCTCCATTGACGCCTCCGTGAAGAGCACCATGTCATCTGCAAAACAAAGATAGATTAGTTTAGGTCCATTAGTCACTAATTGTATACCTTTCCACACATTTTTATCCGCTTCCGAGGTGATAAGCTGGCTCAGCCGTTCCATGCAAAGCACAAAAATCGCCGGTGACATTGCGTCGACCTGCCTGATCCCTCGATTCGGCCTGAAGGGTTCCAGACGTTCCCCATTCCGAATCACCAAAAGCCTAGAAGTTTTAATGCACGTCATTATGAGTTTCAACATGGTCGCTGTAAAACCTGCCCATTCTAAAGTATCCTGAATAAAATCCCAGGAAAAACGGTCGTAAGCATTTTTCCAAGTCCAGTTTGATGGCCATATAACCCTTTTTGCCTCGTTTTTCTCGCATCGAGTGCATCATTTCTTGGAAGATGATCACGTTATCCGAGATCTGACGCCCAGGAACAAAAGACTCTGAAAAGGCCCAACTATCTTTGGGAGGATGAGCTTGAGCCTATTAGTGATCATTTTGGTAATGATTTTGTAGTTGACATTGTATAGGCTAATGGGCCTAAATTGTTTAACCGTTTCCGGCAACCGGACTTTCGGAATCAAAGCTATGAGGGTGTCATTCAATCCCTCCGGAAGAGTTCCCGTCTTAAAAGCCTTGCTTACCAAGCTGAAAACGCTGTCCCCCGTAGTATCCCATGTCTGTTGATAGAAGCCTGCGTGAAAACCGTCTGGCCCTAGCGCCTTGAAGGGTTTCATGTTCGTAAGGGCTGCCCGCACTTCCTCTTTAGTGACCGATCTGTTAAAACAAGCCCAGTCCAGGTTTCGAAGGCGTGGGAAGGACGCACTCAAGGAGTATCCTAAAGCCCCGTCCCCGTCCTTCGAAAAAAACCTGATGTAGAAATTTCTGACATGGTCTCGTAGAGCATCACCCTCGGTAATCCATATCCTAGTATCGTTTTTGAGCTGTTGAACAGAGTTTCATGACTTGCGTACCGTTACCGCTGAGTGGTAGAAAGCGGTGATTCTGTCTCTCGAGCAGATCCAATCTTCTTTCGACTTCTGAAACCATATTAGTTCTTCTTGGTGCAAGATGTCTTCTAATTTGTCCCGGAGCTTCAACTCCAATTTACCGAGTCCTCTGTGGTAGTTCTTGCCAGTGTCGTTTGAAATACCTCTCAACCGTGCCAGTAAGGACCTTCTTGCGTATGAAAACATTTCCGAAAGAACTCTTGTTCCAGCTTGACAACTCCTTTGCCAGTTTCTGAGTATTATCCGTAATGCTCCGGTTTCCATTCCAGTGCTTCTACACCACTTCATGCATCTCTGCGTTGGTGAGCCAGGCAGCCTGGAAGATAAAAGGTGAAGTGTGCGCAAATAGGCCTAGTTCCTTCCACCTGTATTAACAAAGGCACATGGTCAGACGCTTATACGTGTTAGGTGGGTAACACACGCACCTGGAAACCGAGTGCGCTAGGCTGTGTTGCACTTGCCCGATCCAATCGGGCTCCTTTGATAGGTGCATCGGAGGTATTCTTTATCCAAGTGAGTCTTGGCCCAGCGAAGCCCAGGTCTATGAGCCCTTGTCCTGGATCCAGTTCGCAAAGTCGGAGCTGTGGTGCACCGAAAATGCGCTGTAGTTGCTGGTTTCGTCCCTGTTCAGGATGCAATTGAAGTCACCGGCAACCATCCACGGCCCATCGATGCCACGCGTTGATTGTTTTAAGTCCCTCCATAACCGTCGACGCAAATGATGTGCCGGGCTCCCATAGACTGTGCCAAGAACCAAGACGATTAGCCTAGTTTTTGCACCTGCAACAAAACAAACTGAGGGTGGGTAAAGAGGACCTCGACCCGCACCGGGTCTTTCCAGAAAACCCAAATACCCCCGCTATATCCATAGGCTTCCACCCAGATCCAGTCTGAGAAACCAAGTTTCGCGCAGATTGCATTCGCCGGGTTGCCCGAGACCTTAGGTTCAAAGAGACCCAAGATGCAGGTTTGTGCATCTGGAGGAGTTGATGAAGGGCGCGGAAGAAACCGTTTGTCCCTGCACCCTGACAATTCCAAACATACAATCATAAACACTAGGAAAAAAAAAAAAGAAACAAAGGCCAATAAACAAACAGCTAAAAAGGCCGCCAAACACAAAGGAAAAACCAAAGCGGGGCGTTCAAAGAGCAACCTCGTTATCTCCCATCACCCATTGTGCTATGCCTACATTGAGATCCATAACCACGTCCCCTTATCGTCGAATTTGTTCCGGCGGGTCACCATGGTGCTCTGTTGGATATTGCCAGACCGGTGAAGGAGCGTTACCACCAGTATCCCCTACGTACACTCGCGAGGACCGTTCACCAGAACGCCTTGCGTCCCACGAACAACAACGTGCTCATCCTCCTCGCTGCCCTCCTCGAGCTACTACCAGCTTGTCGACGAACTCGGGCCACAGGAGTTTCCGCATTAGGCGCTGGCCTTTGAGCTTCACAAGGTTCATTAACAATTTGTTGCTCCTCGGCAATGACATTGGGTCTACGCACATTTGCACTCCCTGCCATTGGCCCTTTGTCCTTCCATCTTGGAGCTCCATACCCTTCGTTAGCTCTCACTATTTGTCCCCCTTCTGGTTCCTCCAGCGCCCTCTCCGTGCTTTCATCTCCCCCAGCAGCCTCTTCCGCCCCACCATCTGCCTCTTCCAACGGTGCAAATATAGAAGCTTGGATCGCCACCCCGTTACCCGCTCGGCTTCCTTCCCCTTGTCCAGTCATAGCCCGATTAGATCGGCCTACATTGGTCGAACTTTTCTTCCCCCTGCGCGCTGGTGCAATCATCCATGCACCAAAAAGGGACCTTGGGGTCCATGATCTCTGTATTTGTAGCGTGAACCCCGTCATTTCCGGCCGCTCCATCAGCCTTGGCCTCAGCATTCTGCTCATCCGTATGCTTCTTTACTGTCGGACATGCCTCCTTAGCGTGCCCATAGAATCCACAAGTGAAACACACCATATGAATTCCTTCATAAGCAACATGTCTGATCTTGCCTTCATATGTGAACTTTGATATTAAAGGCTTCCTCATGTCGACCTCTACACAGATTCTAGCGAACATGCCCCTAGAGACCAGGCTCGTAGCCTGATCGACCCTGATTGTGCTCCCAATTTTGTTTCCAAGCTTCCTGAGAAAAATAATATCAAAATATTCAGCAGGTAAACTCAGAACTCTTACCCAGACCAGCAGCTTCTCCGTAGTGTCGTTAAAAGGATCAAAGTTCGGCTCACATGGTTTCACGATCAAGTAATGATCCAAAACCATCCAGGGGCCGTCGTACATAGCAAACTCCAGGTCGTCTATTGATCCGAATCTTACTAAGAAATAGTCGTTGTCTATGGCGATCAAGTCCAGGCTCCCTTTTGGCCTCCACATGGATGTTAGCCTTCGTAGAAGATAGGCGTAGCCCACCTTTCGACCCATCACCTTAATGATCAAAGCCTTCCTCCACGGCCCGCGGATCGCCTCCACCTCCCTCTTGGACAGACGGATCGTGGGGCACAAGGGATCATCATCCTGCTCCTGGTCAGAACCATCCTCGTCGCTGTCCTGAGGATCATCATCCTACTCCTGGTCAGAATCTGGTCGCGGATCTTGATCAGCTGTGCTTCGCCCTGTAACAGTGTCCGCAGCATTTGGATTGCCGCTTAGATCGTCGGTAGCGACTCTTTCTCCCCACATAGATCCGCTGATGGGGGTTCCACAGCTGCCTCTTGCATCTCCTTCGGCCGGTGTTTCGTGAACGATTTTCACGTCCTCCACCATCCGAGCGTCGACGTCAGAATCCGCTGCATGCTCTGCCCGCTCTGCATGCATGTCACCACTGCGCTTTGTGCTTCTTCGTGCTTCTCACCAGGAGATCCTGGTCCTCTGTTGAACGTTGGGACGAGAGACTGTCCATCAGATCGTCGAGAGCGTTCTCAGATCGTCGAGAGAAAAACGAATCGCTATTCGCATATGTATTATTTTTTGTTGTAGTTACTAAATTATTATTTAATTTAATAAGAATAAAATAGAGTACTAATTATGCCAAGTTTGATTGGGATGAGGTTCGAACCTAAGATCTTTCTTATTGAAATTAATGAGTAAGTTAACGGTGAACTAACAGAAATTAACGGAAAAGATAATATTCAACGGAAAAGTTAACGGATAATCATATTCATTTAGGATAAATTAGTAAATCTTAAGAAAAAATTAAAATCTGATCAATCTGAACCATTCGTTTGATTAAAAAATTTGACCGCCATTTTTTCTACTCATTATAGGCCTAACTCTCTTGGGCTCTTATTAGTATAGTAGACTATATTCTATGTTTTGTTTTGTTTACGACAGGTTGCAGACACGAGACGGAGAAGGCGCAGAGTTTCGGATCAAGCGACTTTGACGGGTCTTCTTTGCGTAATTATTGATGAAAATAACCACTTTTTGAATTTGAAGATGAAACTAGTAGAGAAAGATGCGGTAAGAGTAGTAATTTTAGGGAAGATTGTTGATTTGAAACCCTATAAAAGGAGAGTTATTCTGATGTATTTTTTGGCAGATTGTTCCTTTTAAATTCTTAATATTTTAGAATAGTTATTCTATGTCTGGCTAGATTTCCTCAATATGATTCAAGGGATTTGAAGTTTTAGTTGTGAATTTAGGGAGGTTCTATTTCAATTAATTTATTGGATTCATGTACTTCCTGTTCTTTCAAAGTTAATTTTACAGGAAGACTGATAATAAATTAAATTGACAACTTACTTTATTATTGTTTTCCTATTGCTATCTTATGAGTTTATGATCCGTAATTGTCATAGATGATTAGACTGAGTAGTTTGTATTAATTATTTTGCTATGATTAGCATATAAAGGACAGGAAGACTAAGTTACATATTGTAGCTATCTCAATCCGTAATTTAGGCTTAGTTATTTTCCATTAAAAGTATTGATGTTATTGGGTAAATATGGAATGCTATCGTCCCCAGTTTATTCAATAACAATTGTTAGTTTGAATGCTTAATTTGAATCAATTAATTTAGGGAGAATAAAGACTAGTTATGACTATCCTAATTAGATTTTGGCTAAGTACTTGAATCTAACTTTAATTTTTAAGAGCCGATGATCTGAGTCACATCTTTAAAATTCATTTTCCCTTGAATCAGAATTCAACATCTCTGAACTCGTTATTAATTATTGTCTATTTTATTTATTCTTCTCAAATCCCCCAATTTTCCCTACTTTGAGTAATTTTATTTTAATTAAAGAAATGAAATTCATTAGTTCTCTTGGGATTCGACCTGGTCTTGCCACTACTACAAATTACTGAAATTAGTGGAGTGAGCCAGTATTAAATTTGTAGGGCTTCGACAACCCTGCTAGGTCCATGATCCATGTCGGACCACATTAATTAATTAAAGGGATCCTAACTCAATTAAATCCTTTCTACTTATTATTAACGGTAATCAATTAAATAATTAGTCCGGGTTAGAGGCCGTAACACGGGGTGTTACACCCTCCCCCCCCCCTTACAAGAGGCTTCGTCCCCGAAGCTCGGGCATGGATTCACTCTTTCAACCCTGGATGTCACGCATT
This sequence comes from Ipomoea purpurea, assembly GCA_009835305.1. Classification (NCBI taxonomy): domain Eukaryota; kingdom Viridiplantae; phylum Streptophyta; class Magnoliopsida; order Solanales; family Convolvulaceae; genus Ipomoea; species Ipomoea purpurea. The sequence goes on from VALG01010569.1 coordinate 51,795, forward strand.
CGGCCTCCTGATTTAGGAAATGTGGCTCAACGTGTCGTTTGCTCGGGGTAGAGTGGGATTTGGTTAGGTCGGTGGCGAGTGGTGGTTTGGAGATTTTGAGTGTACCTTGGCTTCCCTTTCCTGAACTTGAAGCTCCCCGAGTGCCCAACATGGTCTCGATTGCCACCACTCTCCTATCCAACGAGCTTGTTGCGAGAACCAAGACGAGAATCCGTCATTCATGATCGATTCTGTCTCGTGAGTTGCGCAAGGATGCTGCTCATTGACGGTCCTCCTCATCTCAGTCCCCCAAGTTTTCTCTTCCTTGTGTGGGCTCAAGTTGGCTAGGCTCGCTCTCTTCTTCTTGTTCCTCATGTTCTCCACTTTCTTGCATTTCCCGTCTCATCCTCTTGTTAGAGATTTCCAAATGATCAACCAACACACGCCGTTCCTCCGGGGGTTTCAGGCAAACCTCCTCGAGGGTGATGTACTATCCCTCTCCGACATGGTAGATGTCGTTGCGGCGGAGGTTTTGGGCATTGAAAACCATCCCGCCAACGGGCCTGGCTTCAGTCCGGCTTAGGTCCACTCCCTTTCTTTCCATGATCTAACTTAGATCATCCCGTAGGGTAGGCTGAGCCGGTTGCTAGATTTACAGAATTCCATGTGTTTCAACATAAGGGCGGGCAAGTTGGGAACTTGAATTATGCTTAAGGAATAGGAAAAGGTGCATTCCAAGCTCCCCACATCCTTGCCTTGTTAGTGGGCAACAGCTGTTGGACACAATATAACTAGCAGTTTATGCTCGGCAGTTAGTAACTTCTTGTTTGGCCTTGTAGCCGAAGTAAACCACTTCTTTCCTAGCAATTACCCCGAGGTAATCCTCGTACCACATGTGTTTTGGTACTGATGCATGCCTTTCGGTCATAGTTGACACACCCGTGGTGGTCAGTTTCAGGAGTTTAGCCAAGCGGCCTTCGGAGAGCACTATTTCCTTGGCCCTGGACCCTTGGTGGGTCTTCCAACTTTTCCCTTTGGCGGCCTACCAATTGATAAATAGAACTTCCTTCACCAATTCGGGGTACGTATCTCTTTAATCGTGAGATGAGTATCCAAAAGGTATTGGAATCTAAGCTATCAACCCAACTCCGGGAGAGAATGTTGGGGTTCGAGTACTTTACCTTCCGACGCCGTGTAGCGGCATGTTTTGGAATGGTTACGGTTTGGAGGGTACTTCCTGATGATTTTTTTTTTTCGGCGAGGATTTCAAGCGGTGGCGGTGTTGTGCTCTACCTCGGTGCCCGGTGCTGGCGGACGGTAGCGGGTCCCGGCGGTTTGGCGGTGTTGGGACGGGTTGTGGCCGTGGCTTGTGGCGGGACATGGTGACGCGGTGTTGAATGGGCAAAGGGGCGAGGAGGTTTGCCGGTGGCTTCTCGTTGGCACGCGGTCGCTTCGGGGGCAATTGGACGACGATGTCAGAGCGGGCGGTTGCTGGGACGTGAGGTCGATATATGGTTGTGGGTTGCGTCCGGCGTATGGTGGGCTGCGGGTGGATTGGTCCGGTGTGAGAGGGAGGAAAAGGAAGGAGAAGAGAAATATATATATATATTATTATAACTAATATAATTAAAAATATATATATATATATATATATATATATATATATATATACATTATTATATATTCAGAATCTTAGGTTCTGGTGCGATTAGGGTGCCCAGGTGCGATTGTGCCCAGTTTTAATTTTGGGCCATTCATCTCGCATATAAATCATAACGTTCAGGATTACCAAATTTTTTTTTTAAAAAAAAACATGGTTGGCAATTTTGTAAATTTTTATGCATCTAGGTCAGAATTAAGGTGAGATGGTTCTGTGATTAATGTGCGTGAGTGTTGTATATAAAATGCGTGAGTATTGTGCGTAAGGTGCGTGAGTTTTATGCTTAATGTGCGTAGGTGTGCTTAATGTGAGTGGTTGTTAAAAAACTTAAAGTGTGGGCTTTTTGTGCTTAAGGTGCCGTTGAGTTGTGCTTAATGTCGTGGGGTTGTGCTTAAATGTGCGTGATTTTGTACTAATATGCGTGAGTTTGTGCTTAATGTCAGTAGTTGTTGAAACTTCTGGGGATGTTTGGTTCATGGAACAATGTTTTTCCAAATGAAAAAACATTTTCCTTAAAGTGCAGGAAAATGCAGTTTTTCTTTGTGTTTGGTGTGAATTCCATTTTCCATTGGAAATGAATTTTCCCCTCAAATTTGAGGAAAACAAAATCCTTGGTTGGACCAAGGATTTTGTTTTCCATAGAAGATGGGAAGAAAAAATGATATGAAATGCCTATTTTACATACCCTTGTTTACTTTTTTTTAATTATATTACTTTTATTTATTTATAGGGGCATATAGGTCTTTATACTCGTTATTCCTTACAATTCCAAATCTAACCAAACAATAGAATTAGTATTCCCAGTAATTCTTTTTCAACCAACCAAACAATGAAATTCATCTTCCTAGTAATTGTTTTTCCGTGGAATTTCAATTCCACATCCCTTAAAATATTTTCCATGAACCAAACGAGCCCTTAAGGTCCGTGAGTAATACTTGAAGTGCGTGCGTTTTGTGCTTAATGTGCGTGAGTTGTGCTTAATGTGGCTAGGTTATGTACTTAATGTGCGTGCACGCGAGTTAATACTTAAAGTGCGTGAGTTTTGTGCTTAATGTCTGTAGTTGTTTAAACTTAAGGTATGTGAGTTAATACTTAAAGTGCGTTGGTTTTGTGCTTAATGTGCGTGGGTTCTGTACTTAATGTGCGTGAGGTTGTGTTTAATATGCTTTATGCTTCTTACTTTTAGATCAACGGCTCAGATCTAACCGCACACCGCATTGGAAGCAATACCCGCACCTAAACTATTCGGGGAAAGAAATGGGCATGGGATTCGAAATAGGGAAATCTCAAACTGGGATACCAATCAGGGAAAGTGCCTTTCCGATAGGCGAAATTGATGTTTTGGAATTTCGTCTTTTATCTTTGGCGACATACACATTATCGTATTTACACTGTTATATACCGTATAATTTTGTAATTTTGTATACTAATGTTGTGTTGTTAATTAAATATAATACTGTTGTGTTGTTAATTAAAGTTTAATATTTATGTGTAGATAAAATAAAATTGTCGTGATGTTTAGTAAAATATTTATGAGTAGACAATAATACAAGTAAAAATAATTATTAAAAGTGAAACATAGGTACAGTATAATAAAATCATAAAACGGGTAACAGGATTATATTATACGTCTAAAGTGGTAAAGTTCACCATACACATGGTCATTAATGAAATATTTAACCGACCATGGTAAATATTTTCAACATGACATGTACCAATCGCCAACAGGAGAACAATGTTTTCCTCCAAACTGAATAACGACATCGTCCCTCCGTTGTATTAATATTAAAATGTGTTGTTATTTCTTCCCACTGTTCTGTTGAAAAAGTTAAAAGATGTGTAAAAAATATAGGTCTAGCTTTCGCTGATCCACAACCAATTTTGAAGCGAGTGTCTACGACACTCGTCGTATCTCTGAGCAACGTAGTCAATCGGAGTTTATTATAGTGACGAAAAAATTAGTAAATAGTCAGTTAGAAATGATTAGAATGTTATCATCGTAGATTATTTCTTACGCCTCCAGGTTGGGATAAATTCCGTAACAAAGAACTGGTGTCGTTCTACCTGAATTGACTATGCTAGGGGACAAGTTTTGCCTTTCAGACGTTTTTTTTTCTTGTTTTAAGGTTAAATAATAAATAATAAAATTGAGATATTATTTTGTGGAAACCATTGCGAACAAAAATTACGTGTGTTTTGTTTTAAGATTTATTACCCGTCGATATGTTCGAAGAAGGAATATGGACGCATTTGGTTGAAAATAGGGTATATCTTCAACATCCTCAAAAGTATAACAAAATGTTTCAAAAATGAAGAAACCAATATGTCTAACAGCACCCCTGTCCCCTATTTTGTTATATTATTATTATGTCTTATATATTTATTATCAAGAGAAAAAAACCATCATACAAAACTTCCCATAAGAACTCTGAAGTAGCACATGTTTATCAAACAAAACCAACAATACAAGAAAATATAAAAAAAAACACGAAACGAACAGAACACAAATAATTATCAAAGATAGACTTTTTTTGTGTGAAGTGTTGCATTAAATGTCGATACATGGCAATTTGGATTTTCTAATTATTAAAAAAAAATAAATATAAAAAAAAAAAAAAAAAAAAAAAAAAAAAAAAAAAACAAAAAAAAAAACAAAAAACAAAATTATGCGATTTATCATATTTAATTAGATTTGGAATTAAAATTGAAATAGATATAAAGTGCAAATATTATATATAAATTCAGATAATTTTTTACCTGATGGTGACTACTCGGTATTCTTAATTGGTAATCAGAAAACCATTTACAATCTGTAGATCTCTGTCATTATTATGCGGAAAAATGTTTTTTGATCATTGGTTTGCTACACGAAAGGAAAACAAAAAATAGTTATAAACTACACATTATAAATTTGAAAATGAAATGACTTACGGGAGGAAGTATTAGTGTTCGTAATCCATGTTGTAGGACGTCATAGGTAAAACGCTCTGCATCTTGAAAATTATGAAAATGCAATTGGTTCGGACACGTTTATTTCTATCATTTTTCATATACTGGACCCATGAAGGAGGTGCAAAACATATATATTGATCTTCCAATGTGTGCTGTATAAATTGCATACAATAAATTTCCTCCCATGGATTGTAGTTGCGAAATAACGTTTCATATGTAACGTTGTTGGTTGACGCATGAAACCTTTGAAAATTCTACAAAAATATCCATAATCGTCCGAGAGAAACTTGAAAATTGAGCAAGTGTTTGGCAATGGAAAGCGAGTTTCGAACAAAATGGTTTGTGCTGGAGAGTAGGGAGTAAATTGAAGAATGACTCGGCGTGGTTCTAAACAAATGGACGGGGTGGGTATAAATATGACATTATTCGAATAATGACATTAAATTAAGCTGAATGTTTTTCGCCTAACAGAAAGGCAAAATCACATATTTCATCTCTTAAATCACATCACCTATTTCATCTCTTAAATCAAAGTTGCGTTTTTCAACAACTTTTCTGCATGAATTTCGCCCTAACAGAAAGAAGAATAGAATATTTAAGTTTTTCTTCTAATTTTCCACCCATCACATATTTCATCTACCCTTAAATTAAAGCTGCGTTTTTCAAGTACTTTTCTCTGATTTGACCCATCACTTATTTCATCTACCATTCAATTAAAGCTGAGTTGAAGCTGTTTCTTTCAACCACTTTTCTCTGATTTGACCCATCACTTATTTCATCTACCATTAAATTAAAACTGAGTTGAATTAATGCATGTATTTCGCCTAACAGAAAAGGCAACATTTGAATTTTTTATTTTTCCACAGTTATTTCATCTCTTAAATCACATCACTGCATGCATTTCGCCTAACAGAAAGGCAATATTAGAATATCTGAGTTTTTCTTCTGATTTTCCACCCATCACTTATTTCATCTACCATTAAATTAAAGCTGCATTCTTTCAACCACTTTTCTCTGATTTGACCATCACTTATTTCATCTACCATCAAATTAAAGCTGCGTTGAATTCAAATTTCAACTGCATGTTATTTCGCCTAACAGAAAAGGCAACTCTTAACAATTTCTGATTTTTTATCTTACATTTCTCCATTATACACTTTTTCAATATCTGGTAGTTTGTTATATTATTTGCGAACGTAGATATATTATGCATAAGCCAGAAATAAAACAAACTTGCGGATGAATATGGACATGGATACAAAGAATAGAATGTAGAGACAAAATATGTTAGAGCATAAAAAAAAAGCGTCAGATTTTAATATGATATAATCATATATAGCGTTTTTCAGGTAATTTTCTATCAGATATCAAATATTCCTATAAGAATTTTATCTTATTTAAATTCGCGTCTATATATGAACCTCGAGTTAGGATAAATTATTTATACGTAACTATTGGGTTACATTATGCGGTTCGATGTTCGTTTATGTTCTTACTGTTCAGTTAAGTTAAACATGATCAATTCATACTGTGAGACATTTAGTGCTGCTTTATAAGGTCCCTTAAGAAATGACGAAACCTCAATATCAATATCAACTTAGCTCATATTGCTACTTATAGGGTGCAACGATTTAATGACTTATATGAAGGCATTAACAGTGTAAGAGGTCGACATACTCTCAGCTAGAAGGAAAAAATAAGTATATATTAGGTTGAGATATCTAGTGAATTGTAAACAGTAATTTATGACTACAATATGAATCTCATTTATCAAGGTAAAAAAGAAAATTAATATATCAATGCATGATATAATTGTAAAGTGCATATATAATGAGTAAATCCCATTAGTTAATATTGAGACTACGAATGTGAGCTTCTGATTTTTGTGTACTTCTTATATGAAAATTGACAGGCAAGCTTATTTGATTACATTCAACTATTCATTTCCATTGGCTTATAAAGGTCTGTTGCGGTTACAATGACACCAATACATTTGTCCTTACAACTTTCTTTATTAAAAAAAATTACAATTATCTGCCACATTAGCTAGGAAGGGTTATCTGCCAGACAAGTATCTCATAAATGAAAGAGCGAAAGGTTATGAGTTTTGCTTGATGTAGTGTGAGACATATTCTCAACTTCTACTTTTGTTACCACAATTAAAAAGATCTATTACATGTGACATATATTTATACTCAAATTGATCTTATATTCCACTTACACTTTTAATGAGGTTTTATGTATACGTCTATTTGTGCCATTCTATGTAAGATAATAATTTAGTAAATCTTAATCAAGTTCATACATTAGTAAAAATATGCTAATCTTACTTGTTTTATTAGCTTATCTAAAAATTGAAACTCTATTCTTTACCAGCTACCATCCTCGCGATGTTAAGATATTCTATTCTTAAAAATATAATACTGTCCGCAACAGTCTACCGCTTATCTTGTGATAAGGATGAGTCCTCGCTACAGTCGCACACACTGGACAGCATAACGAAATCTCTACAACGAATTGCTTAACGTCTTACTGATAAATTGAATTGTCATTACAACAATACCGATGCCACCATCCATTGTGCGACAGATGCTACACCCTTCTTCACGTCAGATTGGCAGGTAACCATTTGTACCGCTCTGCAAGCTCGCTGATTCGGCTCCATTGTTGCGATCGAAACTCCAGCGATTATGACCAGCAGTTCCACGCTTTCCAAATATAATGAGTCTATTCAGGGTATTCATCGCGACTTCGTCATCCACACTTAATAATCCACCAAACCATCCTGCGCACAAGTGTCCAGACAAAAAAACGGAGTTGGTACACGCGGAGGTTATAAGAACCGTCATTCCCGAAACGCCAGTCGATCTAGGATGGCGATCGGAAACGATGCACATTGATTCGTGATCGGGAAAGATGTGTGATGTCAGTCGTCCCAAAACCAACTCTAGCTGGCTGCGGTTTCAGCATCCACAATGGAATAGGCCAGTGGAAAGATTTCATTGTTAGCGTTCGTCCCGACCGCTAATAGGAGGTGGCCCTTGTATTTTCCATACAGGTGTGTACCATCCACACCAATAATTGGGAAGCAATACCGGAAGCCGTCTATCGCTGGTTCAAAAGCCCAAAACGCATACTTGAAATGAACATACGCGCTTTCGCCACGTGGAGATGTGGGAGATGGTGTGAAATCAAATTCGATTATGGTGCCGGGGTTTGTTGCCTTCACAGACATGAGGAAACTTGGTAGCTCGTTGTACAAGTCAGCAAATTTGCTGTACTCAGCCTCAATGCATTTTTGCCTAGCATACCACGCTTTCCTGTAACTCACATCCAACCCGTACTCATTTTTGACATCGGTTTGGATGTGTGTCACTTTGTACTGTGGGTCTTCACGGATCTTACGGGCGACCAAAGTAGCAATTAAATCACTACCGCACACCCTGTCCATTCCTCCTTGAGTGAACACATTTTGACATGTATGTTTCGTCGGGACCTTCTTGATTTTCCATTGGGTTGTTGTTCCTTCAATTTAGCTGCTGAGAGTGACCAATCACACGGCGTTTGTTGGGGCTCAGTGGTTGCACAAACCTCGCTAGGAATTGGGTTTTTTGTAACTGGATCAAAAAAAAATTCGCTGTCGAATGTGGAAAATAGAGACAGCATTCTTTAAATCTTCAAAGTTTTCGAATACCATTCCTTCCTGGATCATATGTGTTCATTGTCGTAGGACGGATCTGGTTCGTCCTCGTCGTCCACATAAGATACCGGTGCGTGGTAGAATGGAATCTGGGAATCGTCACCGTGTTTCCTCGCCTCGTTCGGGGTCGGAGTAATTCAGGTGGGAAATTAAGCACCTCCTCGGCGTGTTTTGATCTCCTTTGGCTTCCGATGTGGCGGAGACTATTCGTTCTGGTTCGCTTGTTTCGGGTGAACCGACTGTCTCCTCGTTTCGCGGTAATACGCAGCTACCAGAGGCTTCACCTGCATTAATGGTCAGGGATTGAAATTAATTTCCTGAAGAGAAAAATCCTGATATAGGTCATAACCACCCAAGTCTGCGGATGGTGGAGCAATGTCAGCCAAAAATTCTGTGCATGGCTGTTGCGTTTGAAACTGACCGCCCTCGTTTGTCAATTCAGGGGCCGCATACAGGTGGACCTCACTTACGCGATGTGTTTGCATTACAAAGTAATCGCACTGATCTGGACTGTATACACGATATGCCATATGTAGTACACCATGGGGACTTTCGTATAAGAATCTTCCAGTAAGTTTCCAACGGAACTCCGAAGAAATTCCCATTTGGTGGCGTATGAAATCGACAACAAAGGTAGTGATCCAGCAACACGCATGGGAATAATGACTTTGGAGGCAATGTGTAGTACATTTCCGCTGTTGTGGAATTGTGACAAAATTTGACCACCCCAAAAAATGGACAGTTGGCAAACATCATATGATGATCCAGCCATTTTTTGTTGCGATGGAAATTTTTCTAGAAAGGTAGTTACTAATACAGAGATACAAGATGGATGCAAATTTTGATGTCGAAGTTCGAAGTTACAAGAGTTTTGGTGTGTGTTTGGATTCGTTGAAATTTGGAGTATATATTGATTTTTTATGTATTTCGCCTAACAGATAGGCTAAATTAAAAAATCTGACATCTGCACGTATTTCGTCTAACAAATATAGGCTACATTAGAAATACCCCATTATTTCGCCTAACATAAAGGCAACATTAGAATATCTAATTCTTTCATCAAATTTTTGAACCATAACTTCACATTTGACCGATCACTACTACCAATAAATTAAAGCTGAATTCATCTAACTTCACTTATTACTTTCAGATTTGACCGTCACTACCACCAATAAATTAAAGCTGAATTCATCTAACTTCACTTATTACTTTCAGATTTGACCGGTCAATACCACCAATAATTAAAGCTGAATTCATCTACCATTAAATTAATGGTGAGTTCAAAATTTTTTTTCCCACTGCTGCTATTTCGCCTAACAGATAGGCAACAATAGAATCCATCAAATCCATTCAGGATTGGACTCATACATGCAACAAGTGATTGGACCCTATGATAATTTTTCAGGCACAACTTTTGATATGTGTTTGGATTTCATTTATTACAAAAAAATGTTATAGGTTCATGTCTATTTAACACCCAACAATTCAACTCCAGGGTATTTTTGTTCCCTATCCGTAAGAAGATTTTAGATATGAACATTTTTAGTTCATATTATCTGTATGCCGATGGGAAAGAGATTTGGGCAACATACTAGAGTTTTACGTAGTCACACATAATGGAAAGAGGTTACTGATTTGGAGTTATAGTTGTACGTAATGCGATTCCGTAGTTCAAATTGCTCCGAGGTGGGAGTTATTATGTCAGGTGGCTATCATTATTAATATTTATGGCCCCTGACTTCAGTGATCCCTACTATCCATCAGGCCTTGCAATTTTCTCGAGTACTCTGTCCAGACTCCGGATATGTATTGGGTGCCTTATGACCATAACCTTGAACAGGCGACTTGTGAACGAGTGTACGTTGATCATTAATTTTTTTATTTTTTTTTACATCTATTTAATAATTCCAATTTTATTTGTTTATGTTATTCCGATTTGTTAATATTGTTTTTTAGTAGGTTGCTTTCGGCGCTAGCGCCACCAATAGATTATTTCGATATGAGTTTCGACGATCCGGAGCCCCCATCAATATATGTGCATTACCACGGTCCTATTACATCTACAACTACGTGGTTTCTATACGACAGTCGCAAACTTGCGTTCACTATCGATCCCGTCATGCATGCGCGAACACCTTATTGAGATATTTCATTCTCTGCACAACTCCTTTCACGAAACAATTTCCTTGGGAAGTTTTTGTCTACGACATGTCTTTCACTGGTGGATTCAGTGAATTATGTGACGCATATGATATTCAACTGTTAGATACCATTTTGTTGCGACACAATGGATATGTTTAAATTTGAATTTTATGTTTTTTGGAATAAAAAGACAGGTTGTACTAACTGAATATGAAGAAGGTGAAGCATCAGAAAGAATGCCAAGTGATGATAGTGTAAGTCAAAATGTTATATTTTATTCATATAATCGGAAAATGTGTATTTGTTATAATATATTTTATTAAATGTTACTAATCATTTGTTCTTATATGTATTTATTACAGTTGAACAACAGATAAGCATCCACACTCAGTCTAGTATACCAGGAACTATTTCCATAAATGATTTATCTGGGTGCAGGGCGCTATGGTTGGATTCCCCAGAAATACATCGCCCTGAGGATCTTGTAAACTTCATTTTCAACACTGATTCGGAGAATGGAGTTGTGCAAGTTTTTCATGGAAATAGGCGAGTGTTGTTCCATATTGAACCACTGTATTACAGAGATGCTATGGAAAGATCTCCAACTGCTTCTTATACACGACGTGAATGCAGCTGTACAAAAATTATGTGTTCTTGAACTGTCAACCTGGATGTATTTACATAATTATATTTGATCTTTTGTGAACGGAAGAAATCAGTGAACATTGTTTTAGCCATTATATAGTTGATTCGGTAGAGTTTGAAGATGATGATCATTGAAAATGCGGCGAGCCTCGATTTCATCAATAATATACAGTTATTGTTGTTATATGATTCTTGTTATTTTTGACAATTTTTTTTTTTTTTTTTTACGGTAAGAAATAAAAACCATATGAATTTCGCCTAAGGTAATAGGCTAAAATCACCCGAAAAAATGGAACAATTTCGCCTATAGCATAGGCTAAATATCAATCTCTCTATTTAACTCCACCCAAATCGGCTCAGTTCAGTATCACAACACTACACTTACCCACTGGATTAAGAGTATACAGAGCTCCCCGCTAGGATTGAATTAATGGTAAGTTGTTTTATTCAATTTTATAATTAAATATCTACCATTGAAAACAAAACAATCACTCTTTGTATACATGGGAAAAAAGACATATGTTGGTTCGTTGGGACGTTTGTCCGGGAATATATGACAATTGGGAAGACGAAAAATCACAAGTTCATGGATTCAGTGACAATTTATACAAGTCGTTCGCAGATAAAGCTGAAGTTATCGCAGCTTTTACTGCATTCACAGCAACGGGAGCAAAGTTCATCATCGTCCACAACTTCTACTTCCTCCCAAGTTAATTCAACACCTACAAGAACACAAACAACTGTTTTCCCGTATGCAAGACGAAATTTCAAGAGAAAATTATGAGCAAGCACTGAAAGTCGATGCGATAAATAAAGAATTTAAACAAATGTAGATAAA
>VALG01010569.1:63810-74425 GCA_009835305.1 Ipomoea purpurea
TAAATTTTGTTTTTAAAAGATTGATATTTATATTAAAACGCCCCTGTATAGTGTCAATATAACCAGCCTGCCTCCTAGCTATCCGCTGTTTTCTGTTCAGCTGTATTCTTTGTGTTTTATTTCATCAAGTAGTTCCTAATATTTCAATAGCGTATTATATATTAAGATGTATTAATATAACATGATTAAATTAATACTTAGTGAAGAAAGTGTCATTGGAAGTAAATTTAGATGATAATTTATGAGCTTCATCGATATTACGACTTCTATTGGTATAAATTATTCTTCCTTTCTTCATACAAACTAACTAATCATGAAAAATAGTTGCTAACTATGTTAACTTTGTTATTTTAATTGCGTTACATTTATAAGAGTTACAAGAAATCTGAATTAAACCAATAATTTTTTTTTAATTAAGAATATATATATTTTTATAACTATTCTAAATACTAAACTATATTTATGTCAAATATTAAATTAATGAATAAAAAATATTACCTGTCTAATTATTATAGGGTATTTTGACCATATGTATTATAACCTCATATGCCACAATAGTAAACAGATTAAAATATATCCAATAATTGCGATCCTGGAAAATGGGAATCAAAATAATGTAGATAAATTTTTAAATTTATGATTATTATTTGGAAATATACCTTATTCATTAGTAGTATATATATATTATATAATATTCATTTATATTGAATGTGTTATGCTATATTATTATATATAAGTATTTATTAATTATAGTTATCTTTTTCAATTAGAATATGAGCTGATAATTCATTATTCAGTTACATAATATTAGTAATCAATTGATTACAGTATAAGCATTCATTTTTAAATTATAAGTGTGTTAAAATCTAAAAGTTTTATTTTTAAATACTAAATAATTATTAAGATAATTTCTATAATATCTTTATTTATATTGATTTGAGTGAATAAAATTTGGCCTGTAATAGGAATATTCATATGCATTGGTTGAGGTATTGTTTGAATAATACATATATAATATACATTACAATGATTGCTGATATGATAAGTACTAATTGAAGTTTTACCGAACGAATTTGAAATGAACTTGAGTAGTAAGCTTGTAAGCTAAAATTAAAGTGAATCATTAGGATCTTATTCACTATTAATGGATTTAAAGAGCCGTAATTAGCAAACGAATTGATGCCCAAAAATACCCTGATCTCGAAAAAACTTATACATAAAATAATAAAATATTTCGATAGAATTTTACATGATTCCTGTTTCATATAAAATATTTCTATTGGGAACATAAAACAGAGATATCCAATATGCCCCTCAAAACGAAAGTTTGACTACTCTTTATCTCTCTTAAGTTCTAAAGTATCTTACATCTACTCAATTAGTTTGGTTATTTTTTTCTGTGATTTTAATCTTTAGAGTACCATACTATATGTATATCATAAGGGTATAATTAATATTTTATAGGATGAGCTATCAGTGTATAAAGTTAATTAAGTTTTAGTTGATAACATCATAATTTACTTATTTCCGATAAATATTAAATATAGTATTTTTATTAAAGAGAGACCGACCCTTATCATATACTATTAATTAATTGTATTAGATTACAAGAAAAAGCTACTTCTATAAATACGTACCAAGTTTTATATCTCAGAATGATTTAATTAGCGAATTTCAATCCCCTACCCCTACATCCCCATCGCCCATTAAATTTCCGAGCTGGCATCTATTTGTCTGTTATAGTGTTTTGTTGTATGTTTATTATTTTTTTATTTATAATTGCGGGCAAAATCGATCCTTAGTAACTTGATCAATAAATTATAGATTAACTACAAGGTCAAAATTATAGTAACGTGTAGAAAATAATGTTGCTAGCAAATTTTCGACTTCTCAGAATATAGCTGATTCTTTTTTTTGCTTTTGTGTAGTTCTATTGCTTAACATCTGTTTGATTTATAGCAATAATTCTCAATTTAATTCCAAACCTTGATCTAGATTTTTCCATTACATCATAATCCTCGAGAATGGACTGACTGACTCAGATTCATATATGATTTCTAGGATCCCAGTCCCATTTTCCGTAAAAAAACATAACCCTACGCTGACATTATATAGTCAGGCATTTAATGGAGCAGTCTTGCAAAGACTAAAAGGGCGCAGAAGTAAATTCAACCACAGTAATTTTGTTAACCATCTTCGAATCAAGTCGTGTATCTATTCATCTAGGGAACGAATCGACCGATACGTCTATGCCACTAACTTCAATGATCGTTAATGTTAATCATAAGGTACTGAGAATACAAGACAATTCCGACCCCTAAGTGCCTCCTACCACATAGGTAGCAGTGACCAAATTCTCCACAGTGCTCTATCCAGCTAAAATGATTTATTATCTGCATAAAGATTTCCTGAAACAACAAGAGAACACGCATAGCAGTAGTTAGCAACGAAAGCCTCCACAAAAGATGATTTCTATCAATTGGTATTAGCAATACTCTGGAAGCGTGGCTGAGAATCAAGCTTCAATGACGCAGTCTCCCTACAAACTCAGTACCAAAATTATTCCGTACATCTGAAATCCCGGCAAAAATACATCTTGAGGTACGGGGTATGATTAGTTGACCAAGCCCAGACAATACTATATCATAGAGCTGTGTATGCCCAATGTGTCTAGTCTGAATCACATTATTTCGTCACTTGTTTAGCAAAGCGCAACTGCATGAGAAGACCCTCGAGCATTGTAGATTCTCCTGCGTCGCCCGTCCGGCACTGGTCCGCAAGGTTCAGCGTGAGCACATGCATTGGAGTTTGGAGGACATTGTACTCATATTTAAATCCTTGGGTAGATATATGGCGGATGACTGAATTGTGTACTAGTTTTGTGTACACCCTACCATCATCACCGCGGTTGATGGACTTTTAAATTCTAATGACACAACAGAGGGGATGGTCCATAAATTGTGATATTATACATTTACGCATCTTCTTCATAATCACCAAAATTTATTGTGCTGAGTAATCAAGGAAGGCATAGACCACCGAGAGAGATGTGTAATGAATTACTGTGTATAATAATAGTAGCAATGGACGTCCTACGGCACACGAGAATGATTTAATCACAGCATACAAGCCATCTATCAGAGTTTCTGACGATGGACTAGGCTAAGAGGTGAAAAATGATAAGCTAGCTTCCCTCAAGCTAACATACAAAAGGCGTGCATTACATGTGTCTATTTGTCTACACTCTCCAAATATAGAGGGCAACATCTCGTGAAATGAGAATTAGCATCTAAGCATACATATCATATGAGTAAGAAAATCAGAGAGATGCATAAAAATATGCTGGATATCCCTTGACATCACCAATCTCCGTAAATTCGTGTATTTCATGATAATTCTTCTTATCTAAAAACAGTCATCTCATAACCTTTCTAGTTAACAACTAATCCTCATTTTGATTGTATTGATTCGCAGTTCTCACAATCGACTTGCATTAGAAATACTTTCCAATATCTTATCTTCAGGAGAATTTCGGGATATCTGTAAGATATGACCTGTGTGTAGCAGAGTGATAGCGAGCGCCATCTTAATTTAGGAGGAATATCGATAACTGGGAGTTACCCAACTCAGACTTCACTTCAAGGACAAATCCAGATAACAAGCTAAACCGCCTATCTTTAATTCGCCATAATGAATCATATTTCAAGTTATAAATGATTTGCGATGGTCCATTATGGTAACTACGGCACAAGTATATTTTTAAAAATAAGTGAGCACTATCCGTATACACTGATTAACTCTTAATTTATAATTTTATTTTTATAGGAAAAAATGTTTGCTGCCCCGAAAAACGTTGAGTTATCCAATAGACTGAATGATTGCCTTTTTGTTGTTTTTTTACTATATGTATAAAATTTCCAATGACAATATAGTCGTTCCCTGATAAATAATCCTAGATCGATGTGAGTGGTATCTTAACATTACCTATTGTCATGATGCTTTATCGTTTAAGCATATTAACAAAATAGTACCATTATTTGCTCAATCTTGCATGTCACGATTATCAGATTATCTAAAATAATCGAACGGGAAGCGGATAAGAATGTAGAACCCAAGCCTCTATTAGTTGAATATATGGAAGATAAAGGAAAATAAGAGAAGATTAAAGGCGATCATTAGTCGATCCACTTTTACAGTAGACGTTATTAAGATGAATACATTAAGCGTAACACGCTCAATGGAACGAACAACGTTAGAATTCTTGAGATTAGTATCATACTCAAGTGTGACCTAGAATGTTTTGAGAATTAGGGTTTATAATACAATACCGCATTATAGAACTATAACAGAATCAAACTAGAATTAATGTCTAAAATCACCTTAATTCGTGAGCAAAATAAGTGCCACTTTAATATTTCTCTACATCCTATGCGGTCCAGAGTATCAATGGAATAGCCAGGTCAAAGTAATTTTCAACAGCAGTTGATCAGCTAATTATAGATATGTCCGAGTTGTTATCCATACACATGGTAGCTCTAACATTTGGATGCAGATAATAAAGAGGTGAAACGTGCATCAATCCATGGCTATCCAAAGACTTTTCAGGTAATAAACACTAATCCACATAAATTCAATTTATGTTAGTATTTAAATTGGTTTAAAGCAAAAAAAATACCACTTTTTACTATCAGGTTGGAGTACACCTGAAAGTATGGAACAATTCACCTGTGTCCCGTTTGGTAATTTCCTATCAAGACACATGGATTGTTGCCCGCAATACACCATGTCCTATGGTAATCTCCCGATCAAAATGGGCGTTCTGAAAGAAAAACAGCACGCTTATTGATATGTGCGAGTATGCTCTACAACTCAAAACTTCCTATAGTTTTGAATGGACCGAATCACTTAAATTATGTATATTTGAACTATAAACCGTGTCTAGACCAAGTTTCCCAAAGAGTGTGGTCATCATCAGTCTGTCTAGACCGCTTTGAAGTTAGTCTTGCAAGTTGAAACCGAGTTTCTCAGAACTATACTCGGCGCGTTTGGGAATCCTGCTGAGGTCAGATATATAAACCACATAAAAGAAGTTGGACCCGAGGACTATTAGTGGTTCTCTTGGATTGACGCATATGTCCTCCAAGGGATAACAGATTTTATTGTCCATTCTAATTCAGACAGATTTGTGAATCAAGAAATGATAATTTCTTGAAATGACAATATTAGTGGGAGGGATCCGTTCAATGAATTTGATCTGATTCGGATCATGTCATAGGGTGACATTTCATGTCCTTCTATCTCAATCAGAACCCTTAAAGCGCTGATAATAAGTTTAAAACCCCTCTTCATAAGTGTCAAAACAGTACTTGGGGACTAACCTTAGATCGACACCCCTGTTACGTCCACTTAAACCAATTAATATTACCCGGAAAGAAAGATTAAATCTCATTAATTAATAGGAAGTCCAACCATAGTCTGGAGCTCAATTGATCATCCCATACATATTAACCAACTCCACTTATCCTATAAGATAGAATTAGCAAGCCCCATAGTATTTGACCAATTAATTGAGACTCTGGTATAATAAATACGGGGCATAGAGCACCTAGAACCCACACCACAAAATTTTTCCTCACACAAGATTCCCAAGATTCCATAGGAGAAAATCAAAAGAAGTCTTAGATAAAACCTTTATAGCCACGGATTCTAATTAATCTAAGAGGTAACCCATGTTTAACAAACTTATTTTCTTTGCTATATCCTCTTTTGGCTCTTTCCATACACTTGTCCTTGATGAATCGTTTTTAATTATTGATGATATATCTTGGAAATAATTGATGATTTTTTTGATGTATCTTTTAGACCTATGAAATGATAAGAGGTTCTTGTATTATGTGAATTCTTAACATGAATCTGATGTTTCTTGATATTAAAAGATGAACTGTGATCTTATGATTTAAATATGATTAGAGCCTAGGATGAATCTTGAAATTCGTATCATGTTTATTCTTTATGTATTTGATGGGAATTCACATGTATGGGGTTATATGGTTAGAAATATGATAGTGATTGTGATGTGTGAATTCTTGCCTTTGCATTCGTTAATTGTCACTGGTGTCATCAAATTCGTTTAAAAGAACATGGTTCGGTTCCACAAGGACCCAGGAGTTAATTTTGATAAAGAGTCAGAGGGGTAGGTGGGATAGGGACCTCACCTACCCGTCCGAAAGTAAACGCCACACGCGCGAAGGAGACTGCAGGGAAATACTGCCGCAGGACCCAGCTGCCGAGGTTTATCATACGGCAGGCAGCCAGGAATCGGGTTGATCCCAAAACTCGCACCCACCGCTCCTGGAAAATGCCCAACTTGGACTCTCGGCTTCCCCGTTTCTATTTTCCCCGAGCCCTTTGTGTGTCCCATGACCCCTTATTCCTAAGTCAGTTTGATGTTTCGGTACCGTTCATAGATAAAAAGAGTCTTATATATATCCACATGCTAGTCGAATTGTATCGTGGCTTGGCATAGGAAGAAGTATGAAACTTAGGTATTACCCTAGTATGTGATGACCACGACTGGTTTCATTATACGTTTTCTCCCTTTCCAATTGTTAATTGATTGCAATGTGCTTGCTATGTGTTATGCGTGCATCGATACCCAATTTGGTTGCGATAAATTTTATCCTGAGCTGCGGTTAGAACTAGGCTGCGGTCAATTTACACTCTTTGGAGGACTGCGGTCCTCCGTTTGGTTGCGATCAAACGTTTTACATGAGCTGCGGTTCATATTCCTGGCCGCGGTAAGATGATCACTCTTGGGCTGCGGTCCACTGTTTGGTTGCGATCAAACATTATGATGAGCTGCGGTTCATCGGTCGTTGCGATCGACCCCTTCGTGTTGCGATACGAGGTAGGGTGCTGTGGGGTCTGTCAAGAGCTATATGCCTACCCTCATGTATGGGCATGCGATTGGTCTTGGGCGCCACCAATATCTTGTGTGAAAGATACAATTGATGATGATATGAAGAGATAAGTTCTGGACCATAGGATTATCTCGTATTTTAATACTTGTTTATAACTGTGATGTGTTACCCTAATCTGTCGATTATTTCGTTTTAAAACCATGGGGTTTTCTAGTATATATGTACACCCCCAGTTACGGCCCCTAAGACAATAATTAATTAATCTATGACCCGTGTGAAGAAAATTATTATGCTTAAGTTGAGAAATATGCCCACCATAGTCCATGGACCCCACCCCTAAGCCCATTACCTAATCCTAAGGATTAAACCCCATAGCATATAAATAGAGAACTTAGAAGGCATTTAGAATCCCTACACAATAATCTTCCACGACCCAAAGAGCCAAGAATTCCCCTAGGAGGAATCAAGAAACAAGAAAGCTTAAAGAAAGATCCTTCATACCAAGGAATTAATTAAGGCTAAGAGGTAACCCATGTCTCAACAAAACCTATTTTCATAGTTATGATTCCCCTTAGGGTTTCCCCCATATTATTGTGAATGGCGAAAATTTGATTATTATCAATTGATGTTGATTTGATGATTCCATGGGAATTCTTATAATTTGTATTGGAGTCTTGATAATAAGATGTTCTTGTGATTAATTGGTATTCTTGATGATTTATGTTGTTCTTGATGATTATGATGTTTTGATAATTGGTATCCTTGATGATTATGTGTTGTTCTTACCGAATCTTGCAATTAGAAGACGAATCGTATTCTTGTTAACATAAAAGCGATTAGAACCCTAGTTATATCGTATGTGTTAATCTTGGATTATCCGGGTGGAAATCGCATGTTTGTTGATTATATTAGAAAGCATTGATGAAATACGTCGTCTTCCTCGTATTGATCGTTAAATTGTCTACGTGTCGCGTTGATTGCGTTGTAAAGTGTCTAACAATGGTTGGTTCCACATCGTCCCGGACGAAAAAGTTGTGAAAAGAGTCATTGGGGGAGGGACCGCCCCTACCCACGGCCAACTTACTGTTTGCAGCGGCACCGCTTGCGGGCACTGCCCACCGGCAACCCAGCTTCCCGGTATTTACTGTTCCGCGGGCAGCCGACGGGTACCCCCACCCACCGGCTACCCCTGAAACGCCCCTCGACCCCGCTACCCCGTTTTGATGTTTCCCCGAGTCCCGTGGTTCCCAAGACCCCTTTGTCGTGCGAGTGTCCTTGTTGATATTTCGGGTACCGTTCGTAGTTTGTGAGCGAGTAATAATGCATGCTAAATTGGTATCTCCGTCGACCTAGGTGGAAGAAGTATGAACCCGTAAGGCAATCCCTAGTGGATGGATCACGCATAGGTCTATTTTATACGTCTTATTCCCTCCAACGTGTAATGTGGGTTGCATGTGCTTGCTATGTGCTATGTGTTGTGTTGCCAATTCGGTAAAGGATCGGATTGGTTTCCCGAACAAAGGGTTCGAAGCTGGCTTAGTCGATGGGGTTTCCTGGCTGCAGTCAGATGACGTTATCCTGGCAGCGACCCAGAAGCTGGTTGTAGTCAGATGGGAATTCCTGACTGCAATCAGATGGCACCTCCTGAACAATGGTTCGGAGGCCGGCTGTAGTCAGATGGGCTTCCTGGCTACAGTCAGTACTTCTTATGGGCTTTGGTTCATTGGACCAAAGCAATGATTCCTCCGTGTGATGCGGGCAGGGTGCTGCGGGGCCGTGTCAGTATATGCGCTGACCCTCATGTATGGGCATGCGATTGGTCCTGTGGCGCCAACAAAGTGTGCTACTGTTTGAGAGGTGGGAGAATTGTGGTTATGCTATCTTGATAGATGTGACCGGAAGATTTATGTTAACTTGTTTATGAGTTATGAATCGGTTATGCTTGCCTAATTGCCTTATCTATTGTGAACTGCTTATGACTGTTATAAATGCTTGCGTCTGGCTTTAACTGTCGAGTCATCCCCGGTTTTAAAGCTAGAGTCGTAGGATATATCTTCATGCTCAAATGGTTCTTTATATATCATATATATATTGCTATAATTGTATTTAACGCGTTGGGGGTTACCAGCATCTCTCGCTGAACAGATATATTTGGCTTTCAGGCACAGACGACAAAGCACCGGAGCGCGCTATAGCTGGGACATAGTAGTAGTGTAGACTCCTCTTTGGCCTGCTGCCATTTTAGTGCATTTACTTTCAGTGAACTGTATAGACTGCCTGTGCACTTCGGGTTCTCTAGCCCAGTTGGCATAAGCACCCCGTACGCTTATGATATACTTGGATGTAATAGATAGTTACTTTAACTATTATTAGTTTAATGTTGAAAATCAGGTGTACATATATCTTCATGCTTCAAAATGGTTTTTCTTATATCTATATGATATAAATATTATACGGTATTTCACCGCGTTTAAGTGGGTTTCCAGCTTATTCGCTGAACAATTATATTCTGGCTTTCAGGCCAGAGATTAGCTCCCGGCGCGCTAAGAGCCCGAGGCTTAGATAGATAGTTCGTATTCGGCCTGCGTGCCATAATGATGTAATGATTGTTCAAGGATAATTAGATAGTTAGCTGTGCCATCTGATTCTCTACTCAGATGTGACCATAACACCCAGTATTCATATGATTAGTACTGCTCTGTTTGGGATTTAATGAAAATTGACCCTTATTATATAAGTTTTAAAAGTTTCGAAAATCTGGGGTGTTACAACCTATTGAAGAAGTTCCCCAAAATGCTGATATTATTCCAATTGATCAACCAATTCAGGAAATTCCTGAAGCTGTAGTTGAACCGCTAAATTCTCAAGAAGAAGTAAGTTCAACTTTAAGGCGATCTACTCGTGGAAAAGACCGGCAATTCCTAGTGATTATATAGTGTATCTACAAGAGTCTGATGTTTGAGCCGAAAATGATCCTGAAGCGTTTTTCACAAGCCATAAACTGTAAAGAATCAGATTTATGGTATGAAGCCATGAGGAAGAATGAGTTCCATGTGAAGCAAAGGGTTTGGACCTTGTTGAGTTGCTAATGGGGCCAAGACCATTGGCTGTAAATGGGTCTATAAGACTAAAAAGGATCATTAGGCAACATCGAGCGATAACAGGCTAGGCTCGTTGCTAAAGGATTTACTCAAAAGGAATCGACTACACTAGACATTTTCTCATGTGTCAATGAAAGATTCACTTCGTATAATTTTGGCTTTGGTTGCACATTTCAATCTTGAATTGCAACAAATGGATGTGAAAACTACATTCCTTAATGGTGATCTAGAAGATGAGGTTTATATGAAACAACCTGAAGGATTCTCTTCTAGTGAAGGTGAGCATTTAGTTTGCAAGTTAAAAAAGTCCATCCATGGTTTAAAACACTTCACGGCAATGGTATATAAAGTTCAATGGGTCATTTCTTCATATGGATTTGTTGAAAGTCCTTTAGATCATTGCATATACCAAAAGACAAAGTGGGATAAAATTTGCTTTCTTGTTTTATATTGGATGATATTCTACTTGCAACTAATGATAGGGAATGCTGCACGAGTTAAGCAATTCATTTCTAAGAACTTTGATATGAAAGATATGGGTGAGGCATCTTATGTCATTGGCATAAAGATCCATAGGATAGATCCCGGGTTTCT
>VALG01010575.1:0-16328 GCA_009835305.1 Ipomoea purpurea
GATGTATATGACTCCAAGTTTCCAAGTAAATTTCTTGGAATATAATTTTAAATGAAAATGGCTGCAAGTTCAAACAAATCAATAATTCATTGTATCCCACCTTTCTTTTACTTTCCAATAACCAATAATACATTTCAATCTTGCATATGCCAAGACGATGCAGAATGCATAATGAACAGTGAAATTAAAGTAATGTGGACTATCTTATTCCCAGGGGCGTGAGCTACATACCGTGGGTCAGCTGTCCCAATCGTTATGGTTGGATACCCGTGTCCAGCTTGCATGCTGGACACGGGTAATCAGTTCCTTTAGGCACTGTATATCTTTCTTTCTTTCTTTCTTCTTCTTCTTTCTTTTTTTTTTTTTTTTTTTTTTTTTAATCAGGCTGCGCCGTTATAGGAGTATATATGCTTCATAATTTTTATTACTATATGTTAT
Source organism: Ipomoea purpurea (assembly GCA_009835305.1). Lineage (NCBI taxonomy): Eukaryota > Viridiplantae > Streptophyta > Magnoliopsida > Solanales > Convolvulaceae > Ipomoea > Ipomoea purpurea. The sequence continues at coordinate 439 of VALG01010575.1, forward strand.
TAATACGAATACATGAATTCATAACATCACATAATTATGTATCAATTACATATAATTATAGACTGTAAGACAGTACATAGAGAGAGCTCGCAACCGAATCTCGCAACGAGGTGTTTCAGGTTTGTACGGATTTATTATCTTGAAAGCATCTACGGTAATATCTACAACATATTTTAGAGCTCTAGATTTGTCACTAATTTTTTATCAAGACTAGCGGTGCCAATATTGATTATTGTCAATGTAGGGTACACATTAAGGTGAAGCAGGCATTATTGTATTTGTTATCTCATGTAAATGTGTTCGATGTTCGAATGAATTGTACGCAGGGTGGCGAGTGGGGGGAACGAGGCAGAGATTGGGGGGGAGCAGGCACAAGTAGGACGGAGGAGGACTGGTACAGGGGTGGGTGTGCGCGGAGTGAGGAGCGTGTGGTTCGCGTGAAGGCGAGGCGAGTGTCAGTGAGACGCGAAGGAGAGGTGGGGAGGGTGAGCAGGATTCATAATCGCGAAAGCCTATTGACTTAAATGTGTGTGAAAGTTTGTAACTTAATGTGCGTGAAGTTGTGCTTAAATGTCATAGTTGTTGAACTTAAAAATCTGTGAGTTAATAATATATTAAAGTGCGTGGGGTTTGTGCTTAATGTGCCTGAGGTTGTGCTTAATGTGTGTGGGGTTTGTACTTAATGTGCGTGAGGTTGGTGCTTAATGTCAATAGTTGTTAAAACTTAAAATTTGTGAGTTAATATTTAAAGTGCGTGGGGTTTTGTGCTTAATGTGCGTGAAGACTGTGCTTAATGTGTTGGGGTTTGTACTTAATGTGCGTGAGGTTTTGCAGACGCTATCATTTGTGTAGCGACGCTATCATTTGTGTAGACGCTATGTGTAGACGCTTCATTTGTGTAGACACGTGTAGGCGCTATCTTCTTCCCGACACGCGTTTTTTTTTTCTTTTAAATTTTTATTGATTTGAGCCGTTGATCTAATTTGATGCAATCAACTCAGATCTAACCTCACAATCGCATATGGGAGAACATATACCCGCACCCTGAACCTTCTTATATATTATCAATTATATAAATATATATATATTATATATATATGACCAGGTTTCATTGAGGCCAGGTTCTTCCGTGTGGCAATGCCGGCATACACCATTAGGTATGCAAAAATGCACCACCATAAATGTTTCGTAATACACCATTGTGTGTTTTTTTTTTTTTTTTTTTTTTTTTTTTTTTTTTTTTTGTGTGGTGTATTTTTTGACATTTTATTCTTGGTGTAGTTTTCGACATGTATGGTGCATTATAACCAATACCTATGTATAATGCCGCCTGACCGCACGGGAACCAATAATATATATATATATATATAATATATAGTATATATATAATTTATATATATATATATATATATATATAAAATGTATGTTGCAAAAAGAAAGAACATACAAAGTGTATATATTATTAAATTACTTCTTTATATACAACATTTGACCATTGAAGAAACATATTCTCCAATCTCCATTGTCATTGTAAATAAGTAACTTAATACCATTTGAATTGCTAACTCTTGACAAGCCACGTAAATTGTCCATGAACAAAAACAGGTTTTTTCAGTAATAGCCCAACTGTAGACAATGTTTGACTTTGGCTCTTGTTAATTGTCATAGCATACGACAACATTAGGGGGAATTGCCTCCGCTGAAATTTAAACGGTAACCTTTGATCTGATGGAGTCAATGACAATCTTGGAATCAACACATTTGTCAAATTTCCTTAAACAATTTAACACGGATTTCGTGGATCTGTGTAAGAAATTAGTCTGGAAAAGATTAATTTCTAAATTTACTAAGATTTCCCGACATACGTCAAATTTCTCAAAACACAAAACCCTTCAAGGACAAATTCACTCTCAGGGGAAGATCAAAAGAAGCAGTTCGGAACCATCTACAACTTCAACCGGAGAAACGACAAAAAATCCACGAAAACGTAAGTCTAAAAACACTTCCTACTTAAACTTTTTTCATACATTTTTTATGATTATTCAACATGCAGGCTATAAATATTTATGAATTTGTATAATACGCTTTAAAATGAATAATTTTACTTTCTATCACAAATTTACGGTATTTTTATGCCTTAAACATATGTTTTTTTTTTTAAAAAAATTTATTGCCTGTATTAATATGCAATTCTTAGGGTTTAATCGTTTTCAAAATCATATGCAATTTGAATGAAGAGAAACAGGTACGAAAAATTGTACCTTTATCTGAGCCATGATATTTCCTTTTTCCACATATATAGTTTGATCCCGTCAATTTCTTCATTCTTACTGCAATTATTCACTATGCAATCACATTAATGATAGATTATTTTTCAAAATGATGAACAATATAGATATTTCTTTGTTACTCTTAAATGAGTTGTATATATAGATATAATTTAGAGAGTTGAAAAGTCACTATCACACATTACTTTTACAAAGTCAAAACTTACCATCAGCAATTAATGCTTGATAGTGTGGCTATGTGTCTATAAAATAAAAGTAAAAATATAGTATGTATATTGGATTTTGTGTAACTTGGATTCTACTCAATTATGGTGATTCTATGTTTAAAATCAAGTGGATTGTATTTAGTTTTTTGGTTTAGAACCAGAAGCTGTAAACTTTTGCTTTAATTTAGTTAGTGGTTTTGTTATAGTCAATCAATCACTGTTACTCATGCACTGTTATTCTGCCATATGAAGCTATTTGCTTATGTGGTTATGTCCTTTTCTGCCACATTCATATTACTCTAATATAACTCGTTCACTTCATCGACAACTTCAAGTGTCGGTGCTAAAATTGCTTTTCCAATTACATAATTGTCATCATGTTGATGCTCATAAAACCTAGGAAATGTATTTCTCAACAATAGCACGAATTGTATCAGTATTTGGCCATCATTTGGACCACCAACCTGACCATTACCTATCGCTGCAATCCAATTAGCAAAAGCAACAATGTTTCTCCTTTCTACACTAGGGTCGACACTTTGCAACCTCAAATTTTGAGTCAACCTCAATACCTTACTTTTTTTTTTTTGAGGAAAAAATAGGTACAAATTTAAAACTACAAACGTAAAGAAAAATAAATTTTTACGATAAATAATAGTAAGACAAATATTTAGACTTGAAACGTAAATAATAATAAAATTATTTTATTTACTTATAAAATAAATACATTTATATTATAGTTACCATTATTATTAACAGGAACAAATTTAGAAAACGCATGCCTAAAAATTCCAGCAATAAATTGTCCGTGCAAATTTAACTGATGCACACCACGATCTTCACAGAATAATCAGAACCCCGCTTGGTCATCACAATTTTCTAAATCAATTAAATATATGTAACATTTAATCATTAATTATGTAATGATACAATATAATTAAATTAAAATTAGTAATTTATAAATTTTTATAAAAAATCGATAATTAAATAAAAATACAATATGTTAAAACTACCAAAATAAAATAAGACCCCAATACTTAGTCACCATTATCATATTAGTTAAACATAAATAACGTTTCATTACTAATTATGTACTTAACTAACATAGTTAAAATGAAATTATTAATTCATAAAATTTTATAAAAATAGAAAAATTAAATTAACAATGCAATTCTTAAAACAAACAAATAACAACTTACAGCTGACAATTATAGTCCAAAAAGCAATAGCCCAACAAAAATAGATGTCTGATCCAAACCCAACCCACTCCTCAAACCCGTATTCAAGAGAAACAAAACCAATCGAAAACCCACCTTCTCTCAGCTCACCGACGATACACTCCGCCATATCTCTACAGTTCTACAACAGCTCCGCCGTCGCCCTCCGCTATCCGCCGGAAATCATGAAAATTTCACTCACCTCACCAACCACAACCTTCTACCTGCGCCCTCAAACCTCACAGCTCATTTCACTCACATCTCCGACGACAACGCTACGACCTCAAACCTTCGCACTCTATCTACAATCCTACAAACAAACAGCCCCACCGATGGAAATTACAGTTTATTTCACTCAGTTCTCCAACCACAACCCTCAGTCCTAAAAAATCCGCCATCTCTCTAAACTTCTACAAACCCACAGCCTGACAGACACAAATTCGACCTCTTTTCACTGCGATTCACTTTTCCTTAAACAATTTAACACGGATTTCGTGGATCTGTGTAAGAAATTAGTCTGAAAAAGATTAATTTCTAAATCTACTAAGATTTCCCCATACGTCAAATTTCTCAAAACACAAAACCCTTCAAGGCCAAATTCACTCTCAGGAAGATCAAAGAAGCAGTTCGAACCATCTACAACTTCAACCGGAGAAACGACAAAAATCCACGAAAACGTAAGTCTAAAAACACTTCCTACTTAAACTTTTTCATACATTTTTTATGATTATTCAACATGCAGACTATAAATATTTATGAATTTGTATATATACGCTTTAAAATGAATAATTTTACTTTCTATCACAAATTTAGGTATTTCATTATGCCTTAAACCTATTGTTTTTTAAAAAATAAATAATTTATTGCTTGTATTAATATGCAATCTTAGGGTTTAATCGTTTTCAAAATCATATGCAATTTGAATGAAGAGAAACATGTACGAAAATTGTACCTTTATCTGAGCCAGGATATTTCCTTTTTCCACATATCATAGTTGATCCCGTCAATTTCTTCATTCTTACTGCAATTATTCACTATGCAATCACATTAATGATAGATTATTTCAAAATGAGTGGAAAATATAGATATTTCTTTGTTACTCTTAAATGAGTTATATATATAATATCAAATTTTAGAGAGTTGAAAAGTCACTATCACACATTACTTTTACAAAGTCAAAAATTACCATCAGCAATTAATGCTTGATAGTGTGGCTATGTCTATAAATAAAGTAGAAATATAGTATGTATTGGATTTTGTGTAACTTGGATTCTACTCAATTAAGGTGATTCTATGTTTAAATCAAGTGGATTGTATTTAGTTTTTGGTTTAGAACTAGAAAGCTGTAAACTTTTGCTTTAATTTAGTTAGTGATTTTGTTATAGTCAATCACTGTTACTCATTGCACTGTATTCTGCCATATGAAGCTATTTGCTTATGTGGTTATGTCTTTTTCTCCCCCCTCCCCCCTTTAAAGAAAGCTTTTTTTTTTTAGGAGGCCTGCATCATATTGATTAACATGGCAGATGGTTCACAAACTGCACCAGTATTTCAAAAAACATGGACAGTCTTTCCTATTCTCTAAGATTTTTCCCCACATGCATTCCAAGTATGTTGGGTCATACAATTTGACTGGTGGGTATGTCAATGAAGTACTGATGATTCGTTTCGTGCCAGAAACCCGAGGTGAGGGCCTGGGAATTTTATCGCTGTAGTTTCCAATTCTTATACATGCTCCATCTAAAAAGAAAACTTCCAGCTTTATGTTGGATTTCTCATGGGAGGGTGTTTGCTGCTGCTCCGATCGAGAAGGATTAAGCTTTGATTCAGAATTAGGATGAATGAAAAAAGCTGGTTTCTGAACCGTACAAGGGATTTCTGATTGCTTTGCCAGAACTGTCAAAGATGAGTCCTCTTTCTCTTTGGAAGGGAAATACTGCAAATGTTATTAGATACTTCCCCACTCTGGTAGCTGACTGTCACGTTATGTTTATCTTATACTTGAGCATGTCTTAACTACTTTTGGTAGGATTATTTGATCTAGATAAGAATCTTCAGCTCGGACTCTGTTTTGTCATTTGGAACTCTTCTTGTAGGTTATTGTATGCTATCAATGGATGCTAAAGGTGCTGATCAACGTGATAGTCAATAGAGGAATCCCTTCAGGTTTTTTTTTTTGCCAAATAATGTTAAAGGTGCTGATCCAACATTTTTTTGAAAATTACAGGCAAATGATAATAAACAAACTCTGATGCCATGTTATTCTTGAAATATAGTTAACTTTTTCAAGTTCGGATTGTTTTCACACTCCTTTTCAAATGTAGTCCTTTTTTTTTTTTTTTTTTTTTTTTTTTTTTTTTTTTCTTTTCCTAGTTGTTACTATATGATGATTTGTTGATTAATATGTGTATGTGTTATCTATATCGTAAGTAGGGCATAAGGTCTATATGGTTTGATAAACATATGGCAATTTAGGAGGATGTAAATCATGGTGACTCAACTGAACATGATCTACAGAGGCTGCGACAGAAGCCACCCTCACTTTGAGAGTTGCTTGTTGATTAATATGTTATGTGTTATCTATATCTAAGTAAGGCATAAGGTTATATGGTTTGATAAAAACAAGGCAAACCGCATTTAGGAGGTGTAAATCATGGTGACTCACCTGAACATGAACCACAGAGGCTAGACCAATGCTCACACACTAGCTGGTGAGACTCGATCCCTAGTCATTCTTCCAAAGTTTCACCTCTATGAAGTTGAAGCTACCCATACGGGCGATATTACTTAATCATGATAGAGGCAAATGATGCTAAAGGTGTATGATCCCACTTTTTCTTTAAGAAAGTTTTAATGAAAAATATTGGAGCTATGATATTACCTAATATCAAATATTGTTAATATGTTATCAGTTCTTTATTTTTTTCAAATTAGCCTTGAAATTTAGCCCTTTTTCAAGTTTTACACTTTTTTTTTTATAGAATTTGACAGTATATGATGAAGGTTGACTAATATATGTCTGTGCTATCTATACCTTTCTTTCTTGAACATAATCTCTATTTACCTAGGAAACAGAGAGTTGAAAGTTGCAATTACATTAAGTAGAATTTACATAAACACTAACTTGCAACTGAGACAAAGCCAGTTTACAAAAAACAAAACATCACCACCCACCTACACCTATTCATCATAGTATTTAAGTGGGAGCCTAAGATTACAGTTGAAGCAATTCAGCTTTCAAAACATAACAGCAAAAATACACATTAGGGTGATTTACCAAAAACCATACAACCTAGTCTTAGTGCAAGTCAATTTAAAAGTCCTTCCCTTTACTGCTACTCCATTACTCTCTCTTCTTCATAACAACAACATTAACTTTCTTTGAGACCCAACACCATCAAAATCTTTCATTAGTTCCTCCTACGACGAACAGCAACAGCCCCATCATCTAGATTCTCAGTTATTTCATCCAGCCACACTGGTCTTGTTCAAATTCTTCAAAACCATTATCCAACCCATCACAGTCGTCATCACTAACAAACACTTGCTAAGTGAGGAAAAAAAAATAATAATTAGCTACTAAGTGTTCCTCATTTGTTAGAATCCATTTATGTTTGTACTTTAGATATATACCTCACAGATTTGACCAACATCCAAAACGACCACCTTCACTTGACGACATCTCAGATTGGCTGCAAGCTAGGAAAGCTGAGCAATGCTGTGTAAGCAATGTCTCATCTCTACAAACATGTAGAATAGTGAAAGCAGAGTAATAACTCTCTACTGTGATCTTTCTTCATAGCTATCCGAAATACATAGACATCCCACACAAACGTCCTAGCTCCGTTAGAATAGAGTTATTACCTAGGAAAATTAAAGTACACACTGTGAAAAATTTAGCCTCACAAATCAGTAAGAAGATAATAAATAAAAAAAATTACATACCCCAGGATAGTTGTCCTTTAAGTCACCAGCTGCTATACCAACCAAATCAGCACATTCTCTATCCCATAAAAGCATAAGAGTATCTCCAGTTTCATCAGCAACACGAACTATCACTCTATACCTTACAATTCCTTCTTGCCAATACTCTTACACCCAGCACAGTAGATGTAACACCCCTAATTTTTAAAACATTTAAAGCTTATGGAATAAAGGCGATATGTCATTAATACCCAAAAGAGTAGAACTAACAAACATAAGTATCGGGGTGCTATGCCACATCTAGGTTTGAGAACCTAGATGCACATGCTAACTAACTAAACAAAGTATAATCCACAGTTAATATCCTCAGTACAATTTAAGGCTCACAGGCCATCTAACTAAGACTAGGCTAAATCCACGAGTCCATCTAGCGCGCTCTGAGCTATAAGTTAGCACCTGAAAAAATATACGGCGTACAACCGTCAGCGAATAATGCTGGTAACCCACTCCCATGCGTTAAGTACAATATAAGTAGATATAAGAAAAACATTTTGAGACTGGAATACATATATAATCATAAACAAACTCTAGCTTTAAAACCAAGATCAATACTCAAGACGCAACAACAAGTTTAACATTAGAATCATCATGAAAAATATTAGCATGCGTCCTAACTCGCAAGATAAGATAATCACAAAGGTCAGAAAATAACAAACAATAACCACAATAGGGCACAACAACAAAAATAGCAACAACAACAATTGTATCACAATCCAACCTTATACCAAGTTCCAACTTTACTCCTTTCCATCCTTATACCAGTTCCAACCTGTACCTCCAAGCACCTTATAACACCTCCCCCTTATCCCTTGGAGCACTTCGTGGCTCCCCACCAACATATCTCCAACATACCACCGATCTGATAGCATCGCAGTACCATTAACACATGATCCGTGCCTATAGCACTATAATCAAGGGGTTTTGCATATGGTCTTGTGGCGCTATATGGGCCGTGTTAGCGCTATATGCGCTGACCCTCATGTATGGGCATGCGATTGTCCTGTAGCGCCACCAAAGTGTGCTTGTGTGTTGAAAAAATGATTGAATGATGATATGAATGATGTGACCGATATATGCTAGTATCTTTGTATGCATGATTATAACTGTTGAATGTGCTTGTCGCTACTTGTTGAGCAATCTGTTCTCGTTTTAAAATAGAGTCTCCCAAGTAGATATCTTCCTACTTCAAATGGTTTTCATATATATATATATATATTATATTATATAATATATATATATATATATATATATAATATATATATTAATATAGCCACACACCCCACACAAATACAAAAAGCACACACACACACACACACACACATATATATTATATATAGTATTACCTATATATATATATATAATAGATCACACACAACACACACACACACACACACACCAACACACACACCACACAGCACACACACACACACACACACACACATGCACACACACGATTATATATATTATATTATATATAATATATATAAATACCTATATATATATTATTATATTATAAATATATTAATACCTATATGTATTTTAACAGCGTTGGAGTGAGTTACTAGCATATTCGCTGAAACATGAATATTTGGCTTCAGCACAGATGAGTAGCTCCAGAGCGCCCTAGAGCATCGAGGCTTAGATATATAGTTTACATTTCGGCCTGCGTGCCTTGATGATGTATTGACATTGCTTTGAGGATATTAGTTAGATAGCCTGTGCATCTGAGTTCTCCAACTCAGATGTGGCATAGCACCCCAAACTCTCTTATGTTTAGTATGCTCTGTTTTGGGATTTAATAATAGAATTGCCTTCCTATTATAAGTTTTAAAAGTTTCAAAATTTAGGGGTGTTACACCCGCCTTCTTCTCAGTCGAGTAAGATGAAGGCTCGGCTGCGGGTGGCGGTAGACCCTTCAAGAAGAATAGTGGCTAAGGGGGAGCCAGAGTCGGCACCTGGACTAGTCCGGCGAGTCCGTTAGGAAACAGGCGTCTCCCCGTCATCAATCATCTGAAGAGGAACCTCCAGGGCGCTAGGAGACATGGCCACGCCCAGCGACGACTCATTCGTCACCCGATCCGCTTGACCATCGACAGGAGCCACGGGCACCACATCTAGAGTATCTGGGGAAACTATGATAGGGTCGGACCGAGAGTCTCCCACCAGATGACCACCATGGGCCAGCCTCCGCTACCTCAACGCCTCCAGCCGGGCCTGCTCCTTTAGGCGAATTTAGGTGCGCCGGTCACCCTCTCTACGATTCATGGAAAGTAAAATGAGAAAGAGAGAGTGAAAAACACAATGGACGTAAGAGGAAGAACATAAAAGAGCGTAGTAAAAGAGTGAGATGAATGGCCTTATTTATAGCCAGGCCATGCAAGTCTCCAGGAGAAAGGAATAAAAACTGCCATTACTTGGCAGAAATGTAGGGATTAGTCAAAAGATCAGGAATATGCGTCAGTGAGAGGTTCCATCAAATCCGCCATGATCAGAAAAGCGAATCTCCCCTAGATACGGGAAGATTATAAAGCAAAAGCCAAACGTCAGGCCTCAGAAATCATGAAGGGGCCGACCGGGAAATCGTCAGCAAGCACACGCTCGAAAAAAAGAGAGTAAGACAAGGAGGCCAGGCCAAGTCATGCCCTAAAGATGCTCTCCCTAAAATCTTCATCTGCTGTCAGGATAGTCTTTCCGTTCGGCGACCTTCCTCAGTCGCCCAACCTCCATAACCAACCTGGCCTACTTCTCGGGAGGCGAAGGCTCATCCAGGAAGGCCATGTCGTCAGGCGAGTTAGAACCGGTGGGGGATGGACAAACTGAGCCCCAAAAAGCCGGCTTTAGAGGCGGGACCACCGGTGCATCGTCTCTCGTATACGATTCCAGGAAACGAGCGTAGTCGGCGTTTGACAGTAGCTCGGGGGCTAGCTCGGTAGGATCATGCAATGGGATCGTAAAATTCATTTGGAAGGCCAGCTGCTCAGGGACGTCCACCTCCACAAAGGTCCCATGCTCGGTAGTAACTCGAGTAGTAGTTTGACGGGATGGATCGACCGGACGAGAGGGGTCAACGGCGGGAGGTGGAACCTCCTCCGTCATCCGAGATCCTGAGGAGGTAAAACCCGAAAAACGCTTACGAGCAGCAGCCTCGCGAGCTTTCTTCCTTCTCTTCTCTAGCCTCGACCACTTGGGTGGGGGAGAATGGGATGGCGACCCAAAATCAATTTTCTTCCCACTACTAAGAGGACGACCCATGTTGGGGAAAAAGAATGAGGAGATGGAATGAATCGAGAATTAAGAAAAAGGAATCAAGGGGATCGTTAAATCCGGCTGTAATCTGGTCATTAAAAGAACAAGATTGAGAAATGATTAGAGCAATTCGCATAAAGAAGGCAGATACTTTACAATATTCGAGCAAGATAGGCCCAATACTGGAAAGTGAAGGACTAGTTGATGAGGTACGGACCCAATGAGCCTGGAGCCAAGAAGGAAAAGAAGAAAGAAAGAAAGGTTAAACCCAAGAGAATAAAAACCCAGAAATAGGCATAGGCATGGCAAAGGAGTCGGCGCGAGCACCTAGTTGGCACGGGCCCAAGAAGGGAAAAGAAGAAAGAAAGAAAGGTTAAGCCCAAGAGAAGAAAAACCCAGAAATAGGCGCAGGCATGGCAAAGGAGTCAGTGCGAGTCTAAGGTCGGCGCGAGTAGGAGGTCGGCCAAATAGGATAACCGTTGGCATTGAAGAGGCCTCTTTTAGACTCGGTTAAACAAGCTGTTGGAAGCATAGTAACGACAGCCCAACGGCCCGGAGTAGTTATTGAACCCATTTATGGCCTTTTAATGTATACATTCAAATAAAGGGATGACCCACTATAAAAGGGCTCCCCAAGAAAGTGCCAAGAGTCACAAAGAAATCAGAAATACACTAGAGCTTATAATCCTTCTCTTTGCAGGTCACTTAGCTTCATTTGAAAGGTGAATCCACCAACCACGGTTGTGTTAGACCTCCCTGGGCTCAAAGACCCTAAAACCAACATATATAATAATATGTGTGGTTGGTACTAATATTGACTAACATGATAAATTTCCTCTATAAATTTGGCCCCCCGACCCCGACTTTCTGGCTCCGCCACTGGATGTAACGGTGTGCCGGCGGACAAATTCTGGGAAGATGAATACTTCGCCGGGTACTGAAGTTGAAGACGTTGTGGTCTCTCAATTCGTCGCCGAGCAGACAAAGCTTGCCGTCGACGGAACTCGAGCCGGCTAAACATACTAAACCTCGTGTGTCCAAATGTTGAGCAGTGTCGGCTTGGAGGTTTCCCTGGATGTCTTCACTGTAATTCACGGAGTATAGGTTTAGTAAGGGGCAGATTCTGGATGGGAGAGAGACGGGATTCTAAACGCGAAACGGACTCCGGTATGAGAGCATAGAAGAATTTAGAAGTGCATCGGATTTGCACTGCGGATTTGGGAGGAAGACCGATGAGAATTTTGAGAACAATGTCTCGTGGAAGAGAGTTATGGAAAGTAAAAGAAGATGTTGAAGGGTTCATCTATTTTTGAAGTTCGTTTGATCTTCTGCAAGTTCATTGGTGATTACAGTTTTCTGGGTTGATGAATTTGATGTTAGTTTATATACACATGCATGTGTCCTATGTTTTACCCATGTCATACAGAAATAAATTATATTATGAATTTAAATTAAAATTTAGAGAAATGAAAAGATGTTAAAATGTATAATAATATAATAATAATGCAATTAGACTTTCATATATTTAATCAAGTATTTATTTTTTATCATACAAAATTAAAATTAAAATTTTGTATGACTTGGTTACTATAGTCCCTAATTATGTATATATTTAGATAAATTTATAGAGAAAATTCACATAATTAACTGAAATTATTTCTAATTGTACATCATATATATTATAATTCATATGAATAATAACTAAAAGAATTATATTGAATAAAAAATAAAATTGTTAAATTGTATAATAAATTTAATTCTAATAGAACGTGATAATTCACTCTAATCAATGTGGATCTCGAGTGAGTATAATAAATTGATACGATTGTGAATTATCGCACCATAATAAATAATGTCTGAGAGTAAAAAGGATATTATGACAGTATTATTTATCTGAATAAGCATATGCGTATAGATAAGGAAATCCACACTAGAGTATAAAATATTATTATAAGTCTCCTTAACACTATATTAGGAGTGTAGGGGAATTATATAGCTCGCTAGTCTATACATTGATCACCTCGGATGTCAAATTAAGAATATCCAATTATTACATCAGCCCCCATCAGACTTACACCAAAAGTGTATCTTGGTAAGCCCCAAAAACATTATTCGATGCTTTATTTTGCAACAGGAAACGACAGTCTAGAACCTACTAGATAACGTACAGACGAAAGTAGCTTAGTAAAATAATATATATCACAACGACAATCAGCCTAGATTCTATATCAGTATAAGAAATAAAAGATTGGACTTATCTAATGTTAATCTCTTTTGGATAACTTACGAACGCTTATATCACGAACAAAGTGTATATGATAGAGTACGAAGATCTCTCAATGATGTTTGTAGCAGCGATCATATCGATTAAAACGCGAGCATTAGCATACATCTACTATAAGTAGTCACCAGCGAGGTATGTGCGCAGTACACTCAAGATCTGTTGGGCTAACCAAGGTTCTTTTATAGGAGTTCAGAGATCAAACTCCCGAAGTCTTCCTTGCTGCGTTCATCATATGGAGACTGAGCCAATTACTCCTAGCCTATCCCTTCTTGTCTAGGGTATAAGTCAATCATTCTATAGCATATTACATATGTCTATTGTCGAGGCACTCAGATATGTAGGCCACGCGGGAGCGACCGGCCTATACATGTTACGTTGTTTTCTAATCCTCATACTATACCTATGACTGATCTTAAGCATTTCTCTTCCCAAAAATATATCTACTTTACATAAAGGATACCATAGCTCTAGATGTTGCCTATCTCCATTTCCATACCTTTATTTCTCTCTAGAGTCTCAAATACCTGATCTATTTTCACAAAAAAAAATAAAAGACAAAGGAAATGCAAAAAGAAAAAAATCAATAAGAGAGAAGAGAACAAGATTTAAAAGTACTCTTCAATAATTGACCGAGATATAGTTCCCCTTTTAATGCATACGCGTAACACCCTCTTGAGGAGCCGCCCAATCCGCATTTAGAGGAGATGCATGTGTGCTGACACAAACGATGACTGCATAGGAAAGATCAGGCCGATTTACCGTAAGTATGCAGAGCAACCTGCAAAGCGCGATACATGAGTGGTTAATCAGCGTATGGTACCACGGCATCTTGGAGATCTCGGCCTTCTAGCTGGTGATGAAATAAAACCGAATACTGCCACAAGCTTGCAACTGATCAAAACTCAATATCCATGCTTACCCGTTTGTTAGTAAGAAAATATCAACGTATAAGCTGATAATATAAGAAGATATAACCAATTTGTATAAGAAGAACACGATTAATACACATCACCATCAATATATATCAAAGAATTCGTAAACTAAATGACTGACAATGAAATAACTCGCAGAATAGACAGATATTCAAGATAACACCCATTATCCGAACTTTAAAACTCAAGAGCCAACTTGTCAATAAAGCAGTCCCACATGAGCCAGATCAGATCCCAAATAACCAAAATATCAATCTACATTAAACCAAGAAAATATAAACTGAGTATTGCCACTGGCTTGTTTTGTTAGAAATTAATTATTCCTAACAATGATTATATAATAAAGGTGTAATTCCTAAGGTACTCAATTATGATTAGTGATGTTTAAAGCAAGAATTACTGGGTGAAATCCCTCCTCTCATTTGTAAAATTAAGTTTATTAAGGGTTAAAAAGATGTATAATGGATAAAGTCTTATGGGCTCACAATTCCTACAAGTTGATTTGTCAATACCTACTAAATAGATAAATATATCACTGAGAGAGAAAAGATCTCTAATCGTCTTGCGCAAAGATAGAGAGAAAGCCTATACCCGCGAATACCCATAAGAAATCAGATGCGATATTCTACGAATCAATCTAAAACAAAACTACCCCAGGAGGAGAGCTTCGCTTATATCTCAAGTGAATTCCAAAAGGTTATGCGATTGAGAAGAGGATTGACATATAAGCCGCGCCGTTCCACAGGAGGTGCAAATCGTAATGTCGGTTCATAAGCCATAGAGGGTCTATAGGCGATTAATGTGAAGCACATTATGTCTCTCATGAGCTTCCGATCGAAATTAGTATCCTTTTATGAGACAAGCAATCTTCATGATGTAGAACCATGTATAAGTTCTCGTATCTACACTTTAGTCCTATTTAAATACCAAGCCCTATGACGAGAAAAAGAATACATTGGATAAGAGATGAAGTTGATCGTAATTCGATTTTAGCATGCGTATCATGTAATTGTGCTTCCGCATAGTCTAGTATTAAGAACGTAAATACGAAAATAAGATACTCTATAATGATTTAATTATATCACTCATTCTCGGCAATATTCGAGCTACTTGTTAAAATTGATTAATCACTAAATTGAGGTCATTGATATAATTCGCGATTTTCATTAGCTAATCTTAACCGAAGCTTTTAATATTATTGTTGGTATTATGATTGTTTAATCACGTCATGCTCTTTCGATGAAAGTACCAAACACTCCGCACTTCTAGGTCAACCACATTATGCTCTGGTTTCTAAAATCACAACCCATCTTATTATCATAAAAAAAAAACTAAAAATTAGGAATAACAATCCTAATTTGAAAATATTGAATGCATGGAGTCAATCAAAGCTGTTGTAATTGACTTTGATCGCAGCATAGGAATATTAAATTCACATAAACTTTCAAAAATTGTGCTATTTTCGCGACATTCAGGATTAATGAATTATATGAACCGCTTGCAGAGTAAATTGAAAATTACATTGTAGGTTCATGCGTGCCTACAGTAGACAGAGCACAGAATATAAAATCAATTGATCATGTGTCCCGAACTTTCTCGTAATTTACCATTTACTATAGAAAAAAATGAGATATATTTTGAGGTCCCTTGCGAAACGTGATACGTGTGATGAGCCTGAGGGACGAGATATACCGAGATCCATCGAAGTAGATTCTATGTTGGCCTTGTTTCTC
>VALG01010578.1:0-25293 GCA_009835305.1 Ipomoea purpurea
TAATTAAAATTTATAATAATAATAATATAAATATATAATAATAATAATAATAATAACAAAATAGAAAATAAAACAGGATATATAATTTACTTATATTGTTAGGAGTAAAAAAAAATTAATATACAGTTACAAATAAATATAGCATGATTACATTTACTTTAATTAGTTTTAATTCCCTTAATGATATGACTTTTTTTTATCTGTTTTTTTTTTTGGAGACTGGGAGTGTTTGAGTTGCTGAAAATTGTTTTTTTTTAAATACTTACTAATAATAAATATTTTTAAAATATTTTTTAACCCCATAAGTGTGTAAATCTTTTATTTAAAAAATACATTTGATAATATCTAAAATTAATAGTACAATATCATTTTTTTATAAATTATAATAACTAAAAAAATCAATATGTGGAACAAATGAATTCAAAATGATATATACAATTACAAATAAATATAACATGATTAGATTTAATTTAATTAGTTTTAATTTCCTTAATGAAATGACTTTCTTTATCAGTTTTTTATGGGAGGCTAACGGAGTGTTTGGATTGCTGAAAATATTTAAAATAAAAAAATAAATACAATAAAAATAATTTTAAAATATTTTTTAACCCCCATCAACATGTGTAAATGTATAACTTTTTTAAAACAATACAATTAGATGAATATCATAATCTTTGTTTATATAGTTAAAGAAAAAATATTAAATAATTCAAAGATGTGAACTAATGATTTCAAAATGAAATTAATATACAACTACAAATAAATATAGCATGAATAAATTTACTTTGATTAATTAATTTTTTAATGAAATGACTTTTATTTTTTAGTTTTTTATTAGAGACTAAGGAGTGTTTGGGTGCTGGAAAATATTTTAAAAATAAAAATACTTACTAATACAAATAATTTTAAAAATATTTTTTAATCCCTAAATGAGAAAATTTCATATTTTAAAAATACAATTTGTAAATATCATAAATTAATTATGCAATATCATTTAGTTTACAATGAGAAATAATTAAAGAAAAATAAATATCAAATATGTAACCAATGATTTCAAATGAAATTATATACAATTACAAATAAATATAGAATGATTAAACTTACTTTAATTAGTTTTAATTTCCTTAGTGAAATGACTTTAATAAAAGTAAAATCCTCCTTATAACAATACAACCAAATTAATGTGGATATTAATTATTAGTAAAAATAATAAATCTTAATTGTAACAAATTTTATTTGAAAATCTAACTATTATGAATGCTTTAAGATTCCCAACAGATTAAGCAGTAAATAACAGTTCACAGCCATAAAGAAGTTAACAAGGCAACAAGAATGAAACATCGATTGGAGAACAGGAGGATACATCACAATGTATCTTTTTTTTAATGCTTTTTATCTCTATTTTCTTCCATGCCTTAGCTAAGATACACATTATATACGAATAATACGATGCTCAGGAGTGTGACAGTTAATAGTCCGGAGTTACTAGAGAGTAATAAATAAATACACTTCTTTTATCGCACATTTTAACCCCACAGGACATAACACTGGAAAAATTAGAGCCATGAATCATTATTATGCACCCTTAGAATCGGCGAATCAAGTTGAACATATTGAAAACAAGGACGAGTTTAGGATGCAGTTGTACAGGAACCACAAATAAGGACTCGCGTATATTGTGTATTGCATTTATTTATGTGAGCCACGAATCGGTGGGTCCCATGGTCTTCTGCGTTGCGTTACGACGCTCCAGCGAGCTCTACTAGTTGTAGCTATCATGTGGGCTTATAACCCCCAATAGTCCAATCTTTCCAATCAAACTCAACTGGTACACACGGAAAAAAACGAAAACCAACACATAGGGCCTATGAAAATACTTTCCAGATTATGCGGAAGATCGATTCACGCACCTAGAGTAATAAGAGCCTGAAACGAACGAGTAGTTGCTCAGTTCACAACGTGGCAGTAGTTATCTCATTTAAATGATGTTCTGACAGTACGGAGGGTGACAGTCCTGAAGGGCTTATCTATGATGATGATTGTACCATAGTCATTGCAGTACCGTCTAAAATCTGAGCATAAAATATCAATACGATGCCTCGGACGATAGATTGATTAAAATGGGAAAAAGAAAGTGGCAGGACATATTTTCGTATCTTTCTGTTTCAAACTAGATATTACACAGATTAAATACATCGGAACTCATCATGTTACTGCATAGAACTATTTCACAATTCTAAGACGTGAAAGGAGAAATATTTCACATATAATATTTACATTTCAGTTAAATAAAAATAAAAATGAAACAAGGAAAATAATTATCAATCAATAATATTACATCAATCAAAAAAATAGTAAGAGAGGCATAATAAAAACTATAGTAAAGTAAATTAAACTGCAACGAAAATTTAAAATGAATGAAAAATATTCAATAATAATATTCTACTCTTATAAAAAATGGAATAAAAAATGGGGAAAAATAATCATTACGTCTGATATCTAATTGCTAATTGATTAATAGAAAAAAAAAGAATAATTGTGTGAAATGAAAAACCACTATGATATACTAATGACTGAAAATTGTTAAAAAGAAATGAAATAATAATAGCAGCACTAAAATAAAAAAAAATGAAATAAAAAAATATTAATTGAACAATTTAAAAAAAAAATAAATGTTAGATCATTTGAATTAAATTAAAAATGGAACATACGAAAAATAAAATGAAACGAAAATAAAAACTCTAGCCACCCCTCGTCACCGACTCCACCCCTCCGCTCTCCTCACCATGACGTTAGAACCCTGACTATCCTAACCCGCCCATACACCTCCATTCACCACCCACGCGCACTCTACAGCACACCCCCTGAACCTGGCGCCACCCTCTCGCTCCACCCTCTGTCGCTCACCCTCCCTACATCAACACAACCAACCTCCCGACAACGAACACCTATGTACACCTCTCACCCTTCACCCTCCTCGCTTCCACTCCCCCTACCTCTGACTAAAGACGGAGGAGGAAGGAAGTTGTATTACGAAGTAGCTTAACTAGGGAGACAACGCGCCCCTCGCCTCCCCTTGCCCCCCCGTGCCCACCCGCCCTATTCCTCCCCAGCTTCTCCCTCACTCTCTCTCTCTTCACCGACGCCCTCAGCACCCCCCCCGCGGCCTCGCGTGCGACTCGTGAACCCCAAATCGCGACACGCATCGGCTCACC
This sequence comes from Ipomoea purpurea, assembly GCA_009835305.1. Lineage (NCBI taxonomy): Eukaryota > Viridiplantae > Streptophyta > Magnoliopsida > Solanales > Convolvulaceae > Ipomoea > Ipomoea purpurea. The sequence goes on from VALG01010578.1 coordinate 3,216, forward strand.
TCCCCCACGATCCTGCGCTCTCCCCTCTCCCTTCAACCTCTGTCGCCGCCCACTACCCACGCGACACACACCTCCCTTGCCCGTTACACTCCAAAATGAAGAAAAAAATCCAAATTTGGAAAAAAAACTCAATGTGAATTCAATAAAAGCAAAATAATATAATAATTCTCCCATATACTATTAATAAATAGTACTCTCAATTAACCAACGTCTCCTCTCTCTGCCCTCGACGAATCCTGCATCCCCCTCACACCATCTCCCGCCCACACTCTCACGTCGCCCAAATCTCGCACCTATGTCCAATGAACTCACCACAAAAGTCAAGGCCAAATCACTAACTCACGTTGAATTACTACTGCGACAAAAGCCAGATTTTTAATCACCGGTTAAATTCGTAATAACTGACCTTTTCCATTCCGACCCCCGCCACTCCACCTCCCACCACCCTCGCACCTGGTCCCGACTCGGCTTACCACCTCGACCCCGAGGCCACACCTCAACTCCTCCCGCCTCCTCACTCACCCCAATGTACCGTCCTCTACAACGACGACCTTCGCCCACCATACACCTGCCCTAAATTCCCAAGCATTCGCACCCTTCACTCGTCCCTCCCCCACCGCGCACACACTCCCGCTCCTCACTCCTCCCCCCTACCACTCCAGAACCTACACCTATCTCCCGTACTCCCTCTGCCGCCCCTAGTAGCGCCTCGAGGTTGCTGGCGCCGACGCCTCATCTAGCCACCCTCAGCGACCTCACAACTCTAAAACCCAGGCCTCGAGTATCTACGTCAGCCAAACACTTCTGAGAGAGATCGCGCGGCGACCGAATTGCGACGGTCACCTACTTTACTACATCCTAGCTATTAATTGAGAGCTTACGACATCACAACACCCTGACCTACCACTCCAAAGAAGCAGAGATCGGCTGCAACTCGAATCTCTTCGCCCACCGTGCGTGAGGAGCTCATGCGGCGGGTATAGCTGAGCGGTTCCGGCCGGATGTGTGCCGGTGAGTGCAACCTGCTTGGGCGGCGTAGTGACAGGGCGTCTCGCGCTATAGCGCCGGACTCGGCCGGAGAAGTTATTTTGTAGAACATTTGATAAGCATTTCAGGTTCGCAGTGCACACGCGCACGTGCGCAGAGATTACGTATCGTAACAGGACGTAAGCGAACGGAGTAGCAATGATAACATTCAGGAGCTGTTATAATGAAAATGTGCACCTCAGAATTGCTCTCTCAACACAGCAATCTGCGTCTTCGTCGAACATGCTTCGCTCTTCTATCAGTAGGGTCGTATGACAATACAGTGGGCGTACAGCGCGCGGGAGTCAGCAGCTCGAGTCCAGCAGGCTCGAGTGTCCAGGCGAACTGAGAAGTCCTTATTTCCTTGCACTGCCTGATAACTCCTTCTTCCTGTATTTGCACGCACTCCGTATCATCGCACTCAATGACTGCCACAAACCTTGACTAGCCTCCCCCCGTAATCCAAGATCAAGAATTAACACCCCACTATGCCGTTAGACTTACCAACACGACAGCCCAATTATACGCTAAATACAAATAGCCCACCCATAAGTCTTTTTTCATACGTGTACTAAATAATCCTTTACACTCTGACAATCTCCCCCCTTTGCATTTTTTGGTAAAACTAAGGTAGTCATACTTTGGCAAAATTGAACTACATAAACCCAGATTAGTTTTGCCGTTTTACCAGTCCCCTTGAGTATATCCAGGTCCGAACCAAGAAAAGGGCCGGAGTGAGGCGGTGGAATAGGAGCAGATGAGGTGAGGGAGTGAAAAGAAGGGCAGTGACATGTCGCGCTTTGGTGAGCCACGTTGGGTCGAGGGATGGGGAGGAGTGAGTAGCCTGAGTTGTAAGGACGTTACGTTCGAAGCGTCAGGGATCGGATCAATCAGCGATGGGAGCGCGAGTACACAGGTGAGGAGGGAAGAGAGGGAGCAGATGGCATTATAATTCATGGAGCGTTTCGGGAGGGGCGAGGTAGGGTACGAGGAAGGAGGAAAACGTGAGCCGGCATGACAGTAGCTGTACTGGAGTCCGCTAACGAGGTAATAAGTAACTGTGTTTATTTCCATAAAAGTTTACCAACAAATACCCTTAACAAAAAACCTGTCAAAGAGTGATACCGATTCTTACCTTCAAAGCTTCCAAAGCCGCAAGTACTTAACCCATTCATACTCGCAAGAAACATCCCCCTTTACTCAACAAGATACAACTCGCCCCTTTTTGCCAAGAATAAATGACAAAGCAAGGAATGGTGTAACTACATAGTGATGTTTGCAGCGTGCGACGGGGTGCTCCGAAACTGAGTCGTCGTCAGGTATCATCAGGTTGTCATTGGTAGTTAGCGACACATTATCAGCCTCATATTTACTTGCTGGGTTACACCCATGGTATAAATTTTTTTTTATTCCTAATCTTGGCATCATATTGATTCATAAGCAATATATCAACCACTAACAAGATTAAGCTGCTTTAAGCATATCCATCCAATAATCTCATCAAGAGATAACCAAGAAGTTAACCAAATAAGTGATGATTAGTTAGATGGTGAATAGTGGGCAACCCACTTTGGAGAGTAGACCCCAGGAATGATGAGCCTAATAAAGTGATTTATAATACCAAATGCGATAATCCATGAATATGAGAAATTCCAGTTAAGGAGTAATCCAATGCATCAGTATAGTCCATAATAAAGGTTTATATTTGCGAGAGATTAATACCATAACTTCATAATCGAGAGAACTGAGATGATTAATAGCAGAGAGATTTACCAAAGATTGACCATGAAGAGTGTAGTAGTACAAAAAGAACGTACATTTATGTAACGGAGTCATCTAGTCAATGGGCCAATATCTCAAACCAATTGAACTACTACCCCCCCCCCCTGCCCGCTTTCGTTTATTTAAGCCTTACCGCGTTTAGTCAACGAAGAAACAACCAGAAGATAGGTACAACAAAAGATATCGAACAGTTTTATCAAAAGGCGAATTTTAAAAATGAACGTATATTACGCACCAAAGGTCATATTTGGAGCAGATGTACAGTTTCAGATAAAACATATCAAGTAAGCACAACTTCTGCAAGCATCATTGCGTAGCAGAATAATAGCAAGAATCACACAATTGGTCACTCAAAAGACAGATTGGTAAATAAGACAGGTAATCAGCAGTAAAGATAATTACAGCAGAGATCAACTAAAGCAAACACTTGGCACAGATCACTCATAAATCTAATTAGGCACAGATTCATTAACCAGATAGCAGCGGGAAAACACACAATAAACACAGAATGACGGTCTAATCGACTAAATACCATAATCACAGAGTAACACGGGAGATACACAATGTGTAAACAAATGCATTCAAATTTTCCGTTGTCTATACTCAAGTTTAACGCGTTAGGAATTTTTCAACTAATTATCAACACAAGAACCCAATACAACACAATAACAATAACCTAAGCACAAAGAGGCTATCAGTTCAAAGCACTCAAACACGCAATCACCCCACAACTCCGGACACCATAACAACCACGAAGACACCAAACACTCAGAAATACCAATCCGCAATCTTCGACGTAGTACACACCCCCGGCCACCCGGAAAAGGCCCCTAAATACGGGGAAAATTATAACCAAAATGGCAATAGAGGGCAAATCCCTCAGAGCACTCCAACTAACAAACAACACCACGACCGCCCCCCATCCTCTATGCAATCCGCCGCCCATGTAGGCACAGCAAACCAATACTCAAAAAGACTAACTTCTTGATTGACAACACCTCGCTCGTCACAGATGCCGAATATTCACACCAGGCACCCGGATTGCCACATCCCAAACCACCACCCAAACACTACACAAAGATTTTGATGAACAGGCCACGATCTACCTATTGCAATACGAGGGCCCCGATAGTAGTATCGCGCTAACAGACACACATACAAAACCGCTTTCGACATAAGAATATTTGCAGGGTAATTTCACAAGACTCATATTAGACAATGACACCCAGAAAAATCAGAGAATTAACGAAAGGAATTGAAGAGTAATGAAACCTGTATTTCTAATTGGCAGACCTCAATTGCCACATTTGTCACATTTTCATTTTGAGATGCGTTGATAATTTCTCTGACGCCTACTCAGTTGACGATGTCCGCAGCTTTTTGATGCCACAACTCGCTTCATACACACTAGACCTGCAGAAAAACAACCTTGTGTTGCAGAATGTATCAATTGTCAGTTGAGCCTCTTACCTTCGCATAACGGCAGTTGATGATGTAGAAGCGGTCCAGTACATGCAGGAGTTATTTTGGTGAGGACATGTTCCCATTTTGTTCAGAGGTTGGCTATTGATCTTATGAGATTTTCGCACGAAGGACGATTACAGCAGTACTTTTTCTAAGACTGGGGTTAGGCCAGACACATTTAGAGTGGCCTACGTCGGTGATGTTGACCTTTAACCACCGTCATCCACAAAAAAAGTGACTTCACCTGTTGCTAGCCTTCACAGTGTGCTTAGAGGAATTTGACGATTTTCCAGTCAGTGACCATGGAGAAACACCCGGACTGCGAACACTGACGCACCTGCTCTTTCTGTGGTCCTGCCTTTTAAATGAAAGAACATATAATATAGGTCGGGTTGTTTAACCCAAATCTGTTTCTGTAAAGCTGGTTGAATGTTCTTGTGCCTGGAAGCTTCTCGAGGCGTTGATCCCTGTAAAAGTAGTGAGCAGCGTCAGCTCGGTATGACCACGCACCGTTGGCTAGTGGCTAACAAGGGTAAACGTATTAGTTAGTTTATAATGGTAGCGTTATTTGGCGCGTTACCTGTATCAGTTTACGGAGCGTTCCTTGTGCTGGATATCTGGGATGTGTCCTCTGAGTCAGTCCAGAGTGCTTTGACAAATACTTGCTTATCTTTGGAGGTATTCCAGTGAAGAAAACGATAAAATTGCAGGATAAGATTTCCTGCCGGAATACAAGAATGTAGCAGTGTTGAAATGTGGTATATCCTCATTTGGATTTTTTCCGTTTTGTAGGAGTGAAGCTCCTGTCCAAGGGTCTTACTTCTTGTTGATGTTTTTGCTTCGTCGGTCGTGCTGCCTCCTTAAGTGAGTACATGGTGTGTACTTGGGTGTTTGTGAGTGTTTCTGGTCGTCAGGTGCTTCTATTGATAGTAGAGGACATTCCCTATAGCTGCTACTTTGAGTTTGAAACATTACTAGCATTGGTTACCAGATCTCTATCCTCACTAGCGGAATTTGCAATTTACTTTTCGTAATGCATGCACCATTTTTGGGATGGAACTATTATAACTCGAGCTGTCAAAATGATAAAAGATTTGTGCCCATCATACATCTGCAGAGACATATCACCAACCTACATGAGTCAGTTCAACACTGGGTTCTGAGACTTGCCAGGTAATCGGGTCGAGATAAATGGCACAAAGGTTTACGAGATTCTTCGACATGCCGATCCAGTTGGTTTCAACGTCAGGCTCGTCATCATCCAGTGAGTGGCTGACATGGATTTTTTGCGTCGAAGGTAGGTAGCACACTCAGCTTGTACATGTCTAAAGCCCTCGCATTCATAAAACTTGATTCCTTTATTGTTGGACTTTCTTTGGACTGTCCTGTACGTGGAGATAGACTGTTCGAAGTGATGCACCTGACCAGGTGTTGGGACGATGTTGCTCCTCTTGTGAATTTTTATTGAGTGAATTTTTGGATACCTGTTTCAAAATTTAGAAAACTGTTTAGTAAAAAAGACAACTGTATCATCACTAGTTTCATCTGTATCAGATACAACATTATTTTCTTCAGCGGAAAAAGCTATATTTTTTTGTTTTTTCATTTTTGTGTGATCAGTTAAAATTTCCATTTCATAGGTTCTAAGATTTCCCATTAATTGAGTAACAGTTTTGTTCTCCCAGCCGTCGTGTTCTTGGATGGATGTGACTTTCATTCGAAACTTGGGTGGTAGAGATCTCAGTATTTTCTTAACAAGTTTAGCCTGCAAGAATGGTTCACTAAGGACCATTGCGCGATTCACCAGTTCCTGTACGCGTGTGTGAAAGTCGATGATTGTCTCATCCTCATTCATGCGCAGTTCTTCGAATTCTGACTGGACCAGTTGCAGCTTTGACTGTTTTATCGATGTAGTTCCTTCGTAGACTCAAGAGCCTCCCAAGCACCTTTAGCTAAAGGAATACCTGCAACAATTGAAAACTGGATTTCATGCATAAGAGAATAAATTGTGTCTAAAGCCTTATCATTTTTCCAGCATTGGTTATCTCTGTTTGAGTCCACTCAATGACTGGCATAGAAACTTATGTTCAATCAGTGCTAGAACTGTGTTTTAGTGGGATGTGTCCAGCCTGACACCACAGACCGCCATACTGCTTCACCTTGAGCTTTTAGATGCATACGGGTGCGAGCCTTCCAATATGCGTAGTTGTCGCCAGTCAACTGGGGAATGGCTTTAGTTCGATCCATTTCTGCAACACTTAACACCCGTGAGATCAAACAAATAAGCAATAAACAGATAAATAAAAAGAGCCGCTGAAAATATATAAGTTCAAGAGGCACCGGATTCGCCAGATCGATAGACTAATAGATTAAGTCTACAGGCTTTGATACCAATTGAAATTGCACCGTGACACTTGAAAAATACAAGCTATGTGGATTTTACTCGTTAATTAAGTTATGCACCAGTTTCGTTAATTAATTAGACTCGTTTCAGCAAGTGTAAATAATAAACTGCAGAAAGCATAAAGCAATTAAAAACACAAAGAAATTGTTACGCAGTTCGGAGCTCCTTCTCCTATGTCTGCGGGGAAACCCATGTCTGCCCAATCCACTATAGATGTTCACTAAGAGGAGTATTACAAGAGGTAAATGAAGACGGCCTCCAGCCTTTACCACTACCACTCTTTCTAACACCCTATCCAGACTGGCACACAAATACCCGAACAATCTTCACAAGATATGTGACACCCAAAAATCGACATTCAAATCCATGGGTTATTGAGTAATTAATCCTATTTCTTTTGAGGAATTGATTTCTAAAATCCTGATTTTTAAACTCAATGACAAGTATTTGACTAGTCAACTTTAAGTTTGTGTTGTACCTTGTGCTTTGAGAGGAGTTCCCTTGTTCCTTACACTTCTAAAGTTTAGTAAGGGTATTCTTGTCTTTTCACCAAGAGTTGGTATTGTAACCTAACCTAGAAGACTTCTTCATTTCATTCCTTACAATTCTTAGAAAATAGCTCTACCTTCTCTCTAGAAAAGAAGTGTAGCTTATTCTCCAAGCAAGTTGAGACTTTGTCAAGATTCAAGTTTTGCTTCCAAGATTCAACCTTTCACTATTTGGCATCTAGGAGGAAAGTTTATCTTGTCTTTTTGGTTCCATCTTAGTTGTCTTTTTCTTAAAGGTAGGATCTTTATGATCTTTTGGTTTGATCTTGAAGTGGGTTTGGAAAGTAAGCCTTGTGAGGAGCTTGTTGTGGTGTAAAGTGAGTCTTTTGGTCTACAAGAGGTAACCCATGCTCTACAAAACCTATTTTGCTTACCTATATGTGATTTCTTGGATTCTATTTGTGTTTTGCTATGAAATGTGAGGGTTATGCATTTATCTTGTGATATTGCATATCTAGAGCTTGTTTTAGGGTTCCTTTGTGCCATTGCTTGGCATTTTCCATGGTTCAAGTCATTTTGTTGTATTGGTGAGATTTGGCATGTTTTGGACTTGAATTTGTGTTTGGAGAAGAAAATCCCCGAAGGGATTTGTTGTGGAACAGGAATGTTCCCGCGGGCGGAACGGCGGGCGGGACCACCGTCGGCCTACCCGCGGGTACAGCCTCGTGGGATGATGTTCCGCGGCGGAACCACGGTGGGGCACTACCCGTGGGTCCACCCGCGGGTACACGATGGTGTTTGTTGGGATTTGTTCCCCGTGATTCGTTGTCTCGGTATTGATCTTTTGACTTCCCGTTGTTCTTTTGTGGAACTATTTGAGCGTCTTCTTAATTTTTCGTAGGTCTAGAACTATATGGTAGGTATCCATGTAGATTTTGGTGTCTTGAATCGTGCTAAGTGTTCAACATTGTGTTTCGTTGAACCAAAAGGTGTCTTGTGTGTTCCTCGGAACTATCTTGAGTTTTCCCGTTGTTAAGCATGCTAGTTTGTTGTCTTAATGCTAGCGTGTGTGTTGTTCGTACCTTCCGTTTGGTTGATGATAACTTGTGTTATTCATCGTTGATGTTGTTGGGCTGTGACCCGTTCCTTGATTGAGTAAGGTTTCATACCTTCGTTGTAATCCGTTGTTTGACTCGTGTGAGTTATGGTGCGTGTGTGGCTTTACCTGGATTGCAAGATTAGTGGTATGGGACGCTAGTCACATGGTATTGTAGCGGTCCTCGTGGTGGCCGTGACGTGATTATGGAGATGTGCTCCTTCGAGTAAGGTTCACGTGATTGGGGGATAACATGTGTTATCCGGGCATGTATTTCGCCGTGTACGGTACCTTGTGTACTATGAATTGGTGGTCTTGTTGGTGGTTGTTGGTGGGGGACGACGGTCCCAAGAGGGAAAAGGTTGGACTAAGAAGTACAGGGGTCCTGGAGGTAATGGTTGGCATGAAGGTACAAGGTTGGGGGTAGCCATAAGGTTGGAACAGGGCATAAGGAAGGCATATCAACTCGTGATGGGTGATGTCACGAGGGCTTGTGTAGCCGTTGTGGTGAGTTCTCTTTCTTGTGACGTGTGTAGTCACATGGGCATGTGTTGCCATGTGTGAGTCATATTCCTTTGTGTAGTGGTTAACCTTTGTGGTCTGGGATGTGTTCCCGTGTTATCTTTAAGAGTGATGAGTCTTGTGTTGTCTGTTGATCTTGGCTTTTGACTTATATACTTATGTATTCCGTTTGAAAATGGTTTTATGACTTATATCTACCTATATATGATACTTAACGGTATTGGGTTACCAGCATTATCGCTGACCGGGTGTCGTCCCAATGTTTATCTTTGTATCTTTCAGGTGATGTTTAGACGAGCGCAATGTCTAGAGCCTGGTAGCTTAGCACCTTTATCTTTGTTTTTGTGGCATGTGCACCAATGTAGTTAGACTGATGTTTTGGGATAGACGTTTACACTTGCAGATTGTTCGCCTTAGCATTTACCGTGTTTGGTAGACGTGGCATAACACCCCGTTGGATTTCTTTTATCCAGTTTCCGTTTTATCTTCCGCTGTGCTAGTTTTGTTGTTTAATATGCATGTGTCAGGGCTTTATTTGGGCCTTGTTTTGGGGGGGGGTGTTACAGTTGATATCCAACAAAATTCTACTATCATATACGTTACAACACAAAAAAATATTAATTGAATGTTTGATTTTCGGAATAAAATTTTAACGGGTCAAAATACAATTCCTATTATAAGCTTATTCCAACCAAATGTACTCTAGTAATTGAGGAGATGGAACTTTAGGCGTTTGTTCCTTGATAGAAACAGACATGCATAGAATTTTATTTAACTGACAACATTATTTTCCTAACCAAGCTACAAGCTATGGACTTATTTGATTTACTTAATTCACTCACAACATCATGAATGTTCATTCTATCTGCTGGAGATTCCATAGAACAAGCAACCCCTATTGTGATCATTGAAACTAAGCACACTTGAAACTTGTCATCTCTTTCTTGAACAATTTTTGGATGTGCAATCTCCATTTCTCTGTCTGGTAAAGCAGCCTTAGCATAGCTATGAAGGTTTAAGCCATCTTTGAACAATTCATCTGTCGGTCTCCTCCTAGTGAGCATTTCCAAGAATTAGTATGCCTAAGTTATATACATCACCTGCTTCCAAAGGCATATTCTGCTCAAAAAATGAAACTTTTAAATCTAAATATGAAAAGAGGAGAAAATTTTAAGCATTCATGTCATTTATAATACATATAACGCATACTTACCAGGTGGTGCATAACCAATAGTTCCCCGTACTCCGTTGGAACTGTGATTTACTGAACAACATTGAATCTTTTGTTGTACAAATCTTGTTAATCCAAAATCACTTACATGTGCTGTCATGCTTTCATCAGGAGAACATTGTTTGCTTGAGATCACAATGGGCTATTGCAAGTTCACAATCGTAAATATGAAGGTACAAAACAATGTTAATTTGAAAAGGTAAAAGGGTCAAACTACCTATGAGGTCCTTGTACTATAATGTTTTGTTTAATTTAGTTCTTGTATTTTTATTTTGTTCAATTAATCCATGTACTTTAAAAAGTGATTGAATTAAGGATAATAGTTACCGATGGTAATATTACCGTTAACTTAGCTTATGTGGTGTTGAGATTAGCAATACAACATCATAATATATATATAGTATATATATATATATATTATATATTATATATATTATATATATATATATATATATATATATATATATATATAATATATTTTTTTTTTTTTTTTTTTACATCAGAACGGAGGGGGATACCTAAAAATCAAAGACACCTGGAAACAAAGCTCCCAGCTTGTCGTGACCAATAATGTCACTCAGATCCGGAGGCACATCGTGGATCGCACGGTAACCAATCTGATGTGCAAGCGCCGCTGTAGCCAGCCAATCTGCTGCCTTGTTCCTTCTCGGAAGACGTGGTTGAACTGATTTTCTCTAAACCCTACGATCTCCCGTGCACACCTCCTTACAATGTTGTTATCAAAATCTGCCTCGCTCTTCGACCCGCGGAAATTCTCCAGGAGGCGCTTAGAGTCACACTCAACTATGAGTTTAGTCACCCCATTTGTATTTTCCATGCGCAAGTCATGGTAGAGTCCCCATGCTTCCGCTTCCAACGCTTGGCACCGTCCTATGTTGACAGTGAACCCTCCACGCCAATCCCCGTGTTCATCTCTGAAGAGACCACCACAGCATGCCACTCCGCTGCCCTTGCAGCTTCCATCGATGTTGAGTTTGAGCCAACCGCTATCAGGTTTTTTCCACCCCACTTGATTATCTTGGTTCCTCCTTATTCCTTTCTCCGGATGGATGCGCTTGGAAAACGCAGCTTTGACCTCCAGTCGTAGTGGATTAGCCAATCTAACTTGTCTTTCACCGGGTTCTCCGGCCGTTGAAAATGCCATCATTTCTCCAGCGCCAAAGCCACCACAACCTGATGCAAAACTTCTCAGGCCAGTCCTCCCCAAAACTTCGAAAGAGATGAGATAAGTCCTCGATCTGACCTGCACACAGATAACAAAAAGGGTTAGATGTAAGAACCAGATGAACATGCATATCCTAGCTGGTACATGGATTCGCCAGAGGTTGCGCCAATCCTTGTTTATGGCATCAGCAGGGGACTCCACCAGATATTCGTACATGGATCTTATAGAGAAATTCCCGTTGAGCTCAAAACTACACCCTACCTTGTCAGGCACGTGGTCCTCCGTGAGAACGTAGCCTGCCAGTTTATCTTTGGTTTCCGCCGTCACGACGTGTTCTAGAAACTCCCACTTCCAACCCTGCGTTTCATCCCAGTAGTCTCTTACAGGGGCATAGAGGGCAGGAAGAGATAGAGATACGTCGAGTTGTGCGTACAGCGGTTCAGTTGTTAGCCACTTATCCATCCAAAACTGTGTGTTCTTGCCATCCCGTACCGAGCTCATTAATCCTTGCTCCAAGTGTGGCCACGCTGCCGATATCCCTCGCCACACATTCGATGTACTTCTCCGCGTTTGCCTAGCAGCAAACCCGTCCCTAGGTTGTCTGTACTTGGTGCTTAAAGTTTGCGCCCAAAGACTGTCTTTCTCTGCTATTAGTCGCAACCCAGTTTCGCCATGTAAGCCGGGTTCATCTCGTTTAAGCGCTTGAGACCCAGACCTCCCGCTTCTCGTGCCGTAGTGGCTAAATCCCAGTTCACCAGGCTCATTCTGTTTTGTGTACCATTACGTCCCCAGATAAAACTTCTCGTTCTCTAGGCAAATGCTTTTAGGAAGCGACGTTGTTTGCATGGTATAGGCGGGTGTCGCATTTAGCACAGACCTTGTAAGAACAACCCTTCTCGCCAAAGAGAGCGTCTTTCGCTTTCCACCCCTCAAGACGGTTAGAGATCCTTGTGAGCAAATCCGAGTGTGTTGCACAGGTGACACGGCCCGTGTATAGCCGGAACCTCCCAGGTACTTTCCTAGGTCGTTGGTGCTTGCAATGCCTAGCCGCCTGTAATTGTCTGCCGCGAGAGCTGGCTCCGTGTTTTTTGAAAAGAGCACTTGTGATTTGTTGAAGCTAATTTTCTGCCCCGAGGCCTGGCAAAAACGGTCCAAGCAGTCCTGACTATCTCCACCTGCTCGATTGTAGCCTCCGTAAAGAGAAACCATGTCATTTGCAAAACAAAGATGGGTTAGAATAGTCCATTAGTTGCAAGTTTGATACCCTTCCATTTTTGCCTATCCACTTCTGCAACTATGAGCTGGCTCAGCCGATCCATACACAACACAAAGATCACCGGGGACATTGCATCGCCTGCCTGATACCTCGTTCCGGGCGGATTGGCTCAAGACGATCGCCGTTCCAAATAATAGAGAGCCTTGGCGTGCGTATACATGCCATAATGAGATTCCTTAGGGATCCAGTAAAGCCAGCACAATCGAGAGTGTTTTGAATGAAATTCCAAGAAAGCCGGTCATATGCCTTCTCTAGATCAAGCTTGATTGCTATGTATCCCTTAGCCCCCGTTTTATGCGCATGGTGTGCATGACCTCCTGGAAGATGAGGACATTATCCGTTATCTGTCGGCCTGGAACAAAGGAACTCTGAAACGACCACATAATCCTTGGGTAGGATGTGTTTAAGCCTGTTGTAAATGGTCTTGGTGATGATTTTGTAGCTCACGTTACAAAAGGTAGGATGTGTTTAAGCCTGTTGGTAATGGTCTTGGTGATGATTTTTGTAAGCTCCCGTTACAAAGGCTGATCGGCCTGAACTGCTTTATATTCTCCGGGACTGAACTTTGGGGATCACGGCAATAAGAGTGTCGTTCAAACCATCCGGGAGAGTACCTGTCGTGAATGCCTTGTGTACAAGCTTATAGATTTCTTCCCCGGTGACATCCACATGTGTTGGTAAAAGCCCGCTTGGAAGCCATCCGGCCCCGGAGCCTGAAAGGCTTCATGTCTTTGAGTGCATTGTAGACCTCATATTTGGTTACCTGTCTGTTGAAACACCTCCAGTCGAGGTCTCGTAAAGCCGGGAAATTTGCCATGAAACTATTTTGTGGGTCCCCGTGCCCCCTCCTCGGAAAATAAGTGCACGTAGAAATTTCGGATGTGGTCCTTGAGCCCTGTTTCCTCCGTAATCCATACTCCAGTATCGTCAACCAAACTCCGGACGGAGGTGCGTGACTTGCGGATGGCAGCTGCTGCATGGTAAAAAGACGTATTCCTATCTCCCGAGCAAATCCATTCCTCCCGGGACTTCTGGTACCAAAGGAGTTCCTCCTGGTGCAAAGTGGCTTCTAACTCCTCTCTAAGCTTGTGCTCCAGCTTCTCAAGGCCGCGGTGGTGTGTTCTCGCCAACACCTTCTGAATGCCATTAATCCGAGACAGAAGGATCCGCTTGCGCTTGAATATGTTTCCGAAGGTAGATTTGTTCCACACCGACAGACCAGCCGCCAAGTTGCGTGTGTTGTCCATAATGCTTTGGTCTGGCTTCCAGATACACTCAACAACCCCTCGGGCATCCGCATGGGTCAACCAAGCTGCTTGAAAAACGAAGGGCACCACCTTTGGTTGGTGTTTTCCACCCTGAACCTGTAATAAGATAGGTGCATGGTCAGAGGCGAAACGGGCAAGGTGTGTAACACACGCACCTGGGAAGCGCAACCTCCAATCCGTGTTGCATTAAGAGCCCGATCCAGACGGGCACCTTTAGGGGTGCCATCGCCACCATTTCTCATCCAAGTGAGATGTGGGCCCGAAAATCCCAAATCAATGAGCCCCTCCTCCTGGATCCAGCTTGTAAAATCCGAGCTCCGATGGCCGAGAATGAACTGTAATTGCTTGTCTCGTCCCTGCTAGTAATAGCGTTAAAATCCCCGGCCGCGATCCAAGGTCCCGTGATGTTGCGTTCCGAGTGCCGAAGATCCTTCCAAAGTCTCCGCGTAGCTGGTGGGTAGGGACTACCGTACACCGAGGCTATTAGCCAAGGCGGTTGATTATTTTCTTCCACCTGCATAAGAATAAACTGGGGGTGAGTATATAAAATTTTTAGCCTTACCGGATCCCTCCAGAATACCCAGATGCCACCGCTGAATCCCACAGCTTCTACACTGATCCAGTCTGAGAAGCCCAACTTTTACAAATCTCATTCGCTTGAGCTCCAGACACCTTTGGCTCAAAAAGGCTTAGGATGCTAGGCCTATAGATATTAAGAAGATTTTAAAGTGCACGAAGGAATGCATTTCTTCCCGCACCCTGGCAGTTCCAAAAAATACAATCCATGAAAAAATTTAATTAAAAGAGGAGAAACACGAGACAAAAACAAGCATAAATAAACGAATAAAACGCGTAAACCGGGGTTACTCAAGAAGTTCCCCCGTTACCTCCACTCCCGCATAACGCCTGGACCCCGCTGAGATCCATTACCACGTCGCCTTCATCGTCTAGGAGCTCCGGAGGGTCGCTATGGTGCTCTTTTGACGATTGCCATACCGGAGACGGAATGTGTTCCCCAGCATTGTCCATGCATACGCGGGCCGTCTGAATCACTAGGCCTCCTTGTTCCCCTCTAACCACAACATGCTCTTCCTCTTCTGCTGCCCGCCTAGGTGTCCCTTCGGTTCGTCGTCGCGATCCCGAGACGGCGACATTCTCACTTGTATTTCGTCCCTGCGGTGGTGCCGGTGTGTTCAGAATCTGCTTTTCCTGCGCAATCACATTTGGTCTACGGCGGCTATCCCCTCTGCTTGCATTCAATTGGCTCTTGGTGGGTGGTGGGTTGGCGTTGGCATCACTGCCCGTCGCAAACTCTTTATCCCTCGCAGCGTCGACATGGTTCTCCGGAGACACATGCGATGTTTCCTCCAAGTCCTCTTCTTCATCTCCAGTCCGCAGCGGTGCAAATCTAGAAGACCTTGTCATCAATCCGCCTCTACCTCTCGTGGTCTCTCCTCGGTTCGCCGGTTTTCTGGAAATCTTGTCGGAGCTCGCCGCCACCGGGCGACCTCGCCGCTGTGGTGCGAGCATCTAGGCGCCAAAGGGGATGGTGGGATCCGATGTTTCCTTCGCAATGGGCACAGAGGTGCGCGCAAAGGCTGGATTCAAACACTCCGCTTGATCCGTCGCTTCCTCCGCGTCTCCATCTTTCTGGCCATCTCGTTCCTTGCACAGCTTCGGGCATGACTCCTTTGCATGTCCATACACACCACACGAAAAACAAATTAAATGAATACCCTCATAAGCAACGTACCTGATCTTACCTTCATAGTTGAATTTTGAGATGATCGGCTTTCGCATGTCTATCTCAATACATATACACGTAAACATCCCTCGGGACCCCAAGCTGGTTGCCCTATCAACTCGAACTGTGCGGCCAATCCTGTTGCTAAGCTTCCGGAGAAAGATAATGTCGTAATATTCCATCAGGATACAGGGGATCCGCGCCCACACAAGAACCTTTTCTGTTGTATCGTTCATCGGGTCGAAATCTGGCTCCCAAGGCTTTACGATGAGGTAATGGTCAAGGATCTTCCACGGGCCTTCATACATTGCAAATTCCAGATCTTCGAAAGATCCAAATCGTACCAAGTAATAGTCATTCTCCAGTGCAATCAGGTCCATTCCACCTTTCGGCTTCCACATCGCCGTGAGACGCCGCAGCATGTACGCGTAGCCAACTTTTCGCCCCATCACCTTGATGATGAGTGATTTTCTCCACGGCGCCCTGATCATCTCCAGTTCCTCCTTGGTAAGCCTGATCGTTGGGCAGAGGGGGTCATCGTTTTCCTCCGCGATCAACTCCGCATGCACTCGCTCCTGATCCGGGCTGTGCACATGCGAGCACTGTCCAGGTTCGATCCATCCGGCAAGGCTCTCCGCGTAAGTTCGTCTGACCACCGGCTGCGCTCGTTGTGGCTCCGATCCTGCCGACACTACCTGTGTCTCCCTCGCTGCACGTTCATCAGCCGAGGCCTGTGCACCATCGCCAGGCAGATCTTCCAACGGCGTTTCCTGAACCATCTCCACCTCCTCCATCGGATTTGCATCGGGGCTTATGATCACCGGCATGTCATTGTTCGGGGCTGCCTCACGTTTCGATTTCTTGGTGCTACGCTCAAGAAGATCGAGATCTTCATCCGATCGCGGTGCATGTCAAGAGCGTTTCCGAACTCATTTTCTGCAATGTGTATTTAAAGCTTTCTTTAGTATCGTTTTATTTTTTTTATTTTTTGTTTTTGTTTTCCTCGTATTTCCCCTTATTTTTAGCAAAATGGGATGCATTAATGTACGTGAGTACGTGACTACGTGTTTAAATAAGGAATATTATTCGGTGGATCCGGATCCACCTTGTAAGGTGGATCTAGGTCCAAAATACACGGCTTACATACTAAATGTTTACAATTTACTTATTAAATGTTCATAATTTACATACACAATTTACACATTAAATATTCACAATTAAATATGAATATTTAATATGTAAATTATAAACATTCTGTATGAAAATTTTGTATTTTAGACCCGAATTCACTTTACATGTTGGACCGGGTCCATGGTATAATTGTCCCCTTGTTTGAAGATTACATGATCGTGACATGAATCATTGAAAAGTTGTATATATCAACATAAGTGCTTTCATGGACATTTTTTTTTAATGACATTTGAGATAAATATTTACCGTACATGTACTAAATTACGGAATTTTTAGGTCTTATACAACACCACGACATACATTTATTTTGATTGAAGAAAAAAAAAAGGAATTTTATTAAATAAGCTTAGAGGCCATGTAAAGAGCTATTTGTCACTAAAATTTAATGAAAATATACTTTTCTTAATGGGCCAATAAGCATTATATATATTTTTACTCAATGAAATATTACTTATTTATTGAAAAGTATTAGTGTAATGTAATGCTTGGCGATAAATGTCTGTTATATAGCCTCCAATATGAATGACTACCAGACTTATAACTCCATGTCGTGATATAGGTTGCTAAAATATTGTCGATTTCAATTCAACCATAACATGCCAATTTTTATTTTTTTATTTTTTATTTTAAATATTGATGATTCACCAAAATTTGATGCTATGACCACTCATTTAGAATTATAACAGAAGTGTCATAACACTAGCTACATAGTAGTTGGCTAACATGTCATATTTTAAAAATGAAACATTTTACTTTCTTCTCCTACTTCTGTGACAAAATTTTTTTTTTTTTTTGGGTACTTCACATGTGTGATGCCCTCCTAATGGGATTCATTTTCGATTCTTAATGAACCTCTAGGAATTATTTGGTCTAGATATATGCATATATGTAAAAAATAATAATGATGAATAATCAATTATAATTGATGGATTTAATTACCCGGGGTATGCCCGAATTACTAAACCCGGATAAGAATAGGAATAATATATAAATAATAAATAATAAAAACTAACGAACGATATTGTAAAAGGCCGTGAGACCGTATATTATATTAATTGCCGTAGTATTTGGCTATTACAAAGATTTGCTAGGACAAAGTGTGTAATAAGTGTAGAGTATATAATGAATCGTCCCTTGCTAGGACAAGGAGGGGGGTTTTTATACAGGCAAACCCCCCAACCGCTTCCCCCTAAACCGGGGGGGAGGGGGGGGGGGTTAGATCTCACTTTGACCGGGCCCGAGTGGACCGGGTCGGATCGGGTCCCGAGCTCGGGTAGGACCGAGCTCCCCGACCCGAGCTCCACGTAGGTCGGCTCGGGTCGGGGCATCTCCTTGGTGCTCCGGGTCCGCGTTGCTTTCGGACACCTCCGCGGTGCCCGGGTCCGTATCGCACATGGACACTTCCGTGTTGCTCCGGGTCCATGTTGTTACCCCGGGTCAGGTCGTGGGTGTGATATGTCCATCAATAATAATAAATTAATAATCACTAGAATTACAGTGTAATTAACAATAAATTATTACTGTGTTTATAAAAAAACAATAAATTATTACTGCGGTACCGAGATCTTTAAATAAAAAGAAGGAAGAAAAACACACACACCAAAATATCCTTATATATAATATATATATATATATATAATATTATATATAAATATATATAATCTAATTTAAAAATACCCACATATTGAAATGCTTCTCAGTTTCCATGGGGCTAAACCCTTGAAATATGGGGTGGTGCATGACAGCAGGAAGTCTCATGAAATCTCAAGTTACCTAAGTCCTAAGTTAAAGTCACAAGTTTCTCAACTTCCATGTATGCATGTCCATCTGGCTTATAGCTTGTCGCCGTCATGAAAATTAACAAATTTAATTATTATGTTGAATTTAAGAAGCCCCACGTAAAGTTGATTGTCTTATTAATTGTATCTATCAACTTTCTCACCTTTGCAGTTACTTTCAACTCTGTGTGCTGGATGCACACGATCGAATCCAGATATTGCACCATTTTCATACACGCATATGTGTAATGTGTGTGCTATGACACCTAATCATATCACCGAAAAAAATTACAAATAATGAAACATAATTCTCATACTAAAGATATAAATTCGATTCTTATCAAACCCTCGTAGTCGAGCAATCTATCGTATAGAGTTTTTGTAGTGCGTTTACCTCTCTGTTATGTGATTCCAAACTACAAAATAGTGCGGGTTTACTCAATGCACACTATAGGGTGGTGATTGCGAATTTTTCTCGATCATCCAAAAAATGAAATTATGATTCTCATACCTGAAGGTCATGAGTTCGGTTCTTGTCAAGTGTAACATTCTCTTGGTTGAGCTTGTCATCATACAGTGCCTTCTTAATATGATTTACCTTTCCTAGGTGGTTTACGAGCCATTACACGAGAGTTAAGTTTACCCAGTGCACATCATGAGCAGTGTTGCGTGTTTCCTCATTACCCACAAAATAAAAAAATTAAAAAAAAATTTTACAAGTCTAACCTTATTTGTTATTTTGCGTGTTTGATACTTTAATTATGTTGGTATTATTATTAAACAGAAGAGTGTCAAATAGTCTCATATCTACCACTCGCAAGTGCTCAATTAACTCCTTGTCACTCATACAGAATATCTAATCTGCAGTCATTGTAAAGAGCTTTTCGCCTACAGTTGTACAACGTCGCGAATAATAGGGTCACAGAAATCTTGGACTTTTCATGACCACTATGGAACTGTCACAGAATGTTGAGCATCCGCGACCATTCTTAGAAAAGAACCATCGCGGAATATTATTATTATTACTTCGTATTATTCTTCACTTTCTGCGACTGTTCTTAGTGAACAACGGTCGCGGAAAACGTCGTTAATTTTTTTTACCATCCGCGGCTTTTCTTAGAATAGGACAGTTGTAGATTTTTTTTTAAAATAAATTTATTTATTTTTAACCACCCCCCCCCCCCTTTTTTTTTTTTTTTTTTTTTTTTTTTTTAAATCTCCTTGTACAGCTCAAAATCCATATCCACGAATGCTATACTAATAACTATCATCCGTACATATCAACCACAATCTATATAAATTATCTAACAAACATAATATTAACACACAAGTACTGTCAACGTAACACATGCCATAAAGGTAAATTCTCAATTAATCCCAAACATACTAAGAGTACGGATGGTGCTATGCCAACCCGAGCTGGAAGAACTCAGTTTTGGCACAGCATTACTAACTAGAATCTCAATAATTATCATACAATACGCATGTTTGTCAGGCCAAAAGTGTTTTTTTACTACTCTATGCCCGTGGTCTCTAGCCGCTCCAGTGTCACTCCATCTGGCCTGAAGCCAAATATATCTGTCAGAGAGATGCTAGGTAACCCCACCAATGCGTATGAACATTAATATAATATATATTAGACTATAAGAAAACATTTTGAAGGCAGGAGATACTTCCTAGGAAACTTTAGCTTTAAAACCGGGATAAGACTTGACAGATAGAGATAAGCACCAGTCAACAGGTATAACCAAGAATATACAGATACAAGCATACACCTTATGTCACGATTTCACTTCATGTCATTTTACCGTCACTACAATTCATAACTCATCACACAAGCACACTTTGATGGCCCACAGGACCGATCGCAATGCCCATACATGAGGGGTCAGCGCATATAGCTCTGACACGGCCGCAGCACCCTGCCTCGTATCGCAATACGAAGGGGTCGATCGCAACCCGACCGATGAAACCGCAGCTCATCATAGTGTTGATCGCAACCAAACAGTGGACCAGCAGCCCAAGAGTGATCATCTAACCGCAGCTAGGAATATGAACCGCAGCTCATGAAAACGTTTTATCGCAACCAAACGGCGGACCGCAGCACCGAGAGAGTGTAAATCTGACCGCACAGCAGCTTCTGAACCCGAGCTCAGGAATAACCAATTTTGATCGCAAGGAAATTGGGGTATCATGCACACATAACACATAGCAAGCACATGCATACCCACATTAACACTTGGGAAAAGGGGGAGATTCGTTATAACGAACCTATGCGTGGTCATCCACATACTAGGAACTATCATAAGGGGTTCATACTTCTTTTCACCTAGGCCAAAAGATACCAATTCACTTAGCATAGCGATTATTAATATATACATATATATATATATTATATACTATATTATATATATAATATATAATATAAATACTTTACTCATTTATCCTCCCGAAACGGTACCCGAAACATAAACAGACCATAGGCACGATTAAGACGGAGTCTGTGGACAACCACCGGGGGTCGGAGGGTACGCGGTGGGTGAAGGGTCACCCGCCGGCTGCCCGCCGACGACTAGCCTACCGGCAGCGGGTGCCCGACGGGCAGTCGCCTGCCCGCCGGCGCGTTATTTCTGGCCGCGGGTAGGTGGCGGGTCCCCTACCCCCACCTACCCCCACTGATTCCTTTCTCACAATAAACGCCCCGGGATTCTTTGTGGAACCCGAAACCATGCTTAGACACCTTTAAACGCAATTGATGACACCACGTAGACAATTAACGGATCAAAAGGAAGAATCATATGGCATGTATCCTATATTAATTTCTAAACCAACAACAACACCCGAGCATGCGAATTCCCACCCCATACATTAAGAACAACACAATACGAAATTCACGATTCGTCCTAGGGCTCTAATCATATTTAAATCATCAAGATCATAGTTCATCTTTTAATATCAAGAAACATCAAGATTCATCAAGACATCACATAATCATCAAGACCTGTTATCATCATTAAGATCATCAAGATCACACATAAATCATATCACCAATTATCAAGATCACGTCATCACATCTAAACGATTCATCAAGAACCAAGAATATAGAGGGATGCCTAAGAGGGAGACATAGCTAAGAAAATAGGTTTTTGTTGAGACATGAGTTACCTCTTAGCCTTAATTAATTCCTTGGCTATGAAGGGGTCTTTCTTTAAGCTTTCTTTTTTCTTGATTTCTCCTAAGGGAATTCTTGGAACTTCTTGTGGGTGAGAGATTATTGTGTGTGGGTTCTAGGTGCCCCCCCCTATGTCCCCTATTTATATCCTAAGAGTCCCAATTAGGGTCCAACATACTATCGGCCTGCTAACTGTATTCTTTTTGGACTAGGGGTTGGGTTTTGGAGGTGAGGGCCCACGGACTATGGTGGGCCTTTTCCTAATTAATTACTGTAATTTAATTCTTTTCTTTTGGGTAAAATGATTAAATAATTAATTGGTTTCAGGGGTCGTAAACACGGGGTGTTACAGGCATGTTCTTCATCAGAAACTAGAGTTGCTGGTTGAGGCTATCAATATTGGGTTGCATCTTTTCTTCCGTCTCTGTCATTGTATCTTACTTGCATTTC
>VALG01010579.1:0-24610 GCA_009835305.1 Ipomoea purpurea
AATTTTCAAATAGTAACATATATTGTCCCTCCCATTGAGAACCCTTCCTCCATTGAGAACGTGTGAACTTGTACATAAATGCACAAAAGTGTCTATAAAAATGCACACAATCTCATATTCCAGTGCACAATACACACAATCTATCTCTGAAATAATTTGTGTGTATTGTGTAGACGCTTTGGCATTTATGTTGGTTCGCAGGTTCTCACGAGAAAGGGGTTCTCATTTGATTATACTTATACTATATATATTATATATAATTATATATATATATATATATATATACACATTTAAGGTGCACCATTTTACACTAAAAGTGTGTCATTCTAACACTTAAGGTTGTGTCTTTGTAACACTTAAGGTGCGTCATTTTTAGACTTTGCTTCTTCATTCCAGACGCGCTTTTTTCACTGATTTGATCTGTTGATACAACAAATACAACAATTGCTAAGGCAACAGAGAAACAAAACTCTTAACTAGATTGTTAGTCTTGTGCACAGCGGAAATAATAAGAGATACGATGTGTGTGTATTTGTGTCAAGTTTATCCTCGTGAGAAGCAAGCAAGAGCAGTAAGTAAAGAAAGAGGTAAAGACACAAGACATTATAGTGGTTCGGAGGTGGTGTAATCCCCCTACTCCACTTGCCCTTATCTCCAAGAGCAATTTACTATATCCACCACTACTTGGTTCCTAGATACAATGAATTTCGTGATCTAGTGCTTTGATCACCAAGCCCCACTAATCATGCCAGTGCCACCAGCACTGCTGCTTCGGATTTCACGACTCCGTGTTACTTTTCAGGATTTCACGTCTCTGCATTACTTTCCTCCCCTTTCTACGCTCCGGTAGAACTACAAATTCAAATTTCACAACTCCGTGCTACTTTCTAGGATTTCACAACTCAGTGCTATTTCCCCGACTTCTACGCTCTGGTGGAACTTCTACTTATTTTGCTTCAAAACAAGTTTTCCTTGCTTCTGGAACTCTGTGATGATCTTAAAGTTCGCCATTGTCTCTCAATGATGAAGATTTGTGCCCTTTTGAGATATTTGTTGTAACTAATGAGTGAACTCTAAGTTTCTTCTCTACTTGATCATATTTAATATAGCTCTTGAGATGGAAACAATATAATATAGCTCTATGGATGCTCTTGTTTATCCATCCTGTTTAGCTCTATTCTTTGCTCTATATTCTTTCTTCTTCTTTCCATTGCTTCAATATTCATCCTTATATAGCTGGTAATGAGAATCTGGTCGTTGAAAAAGTTGTTCTAATTCTTTGTATTTTTATATTTTTTCTAGCTGTTGTAGCTCATTTTTGTCTTGAAATGTGTAATATTACGTAGTATAGTATTGGACATCGTCTATTATTAGGTTCAAATCTATACCCTGCTAAAATAAAACTGCATCCCAAATATATATCTTTCTATCACGGTGTGAGATTGGACAAGAGCCTATATTTTGGGTTTTTTGTTATCTGTCTAATTTTAATATAATGATTAATCGCCCTACCCTTATAGAAATTAATATGTGAAGTTGTAGGTAGTACTCAAGTATTTTATATCTCCTTCTGGCAATGGAATTAACAGTTTACAAGTATTGTGAAATATTTGTGAATGTATATTTAAAAACCCTTGTAAAATCTGTGGTTTTAGGTATCAAGCTTCTCTCCACATCCCAATCTCCCGCGTAGCAGCTATACTATCAGATATATCACCGCAATGTCTGTTATCACTTGAATATTATAGACTATTCCTATTCGAATAATCCCCTCCTAATAGTTATATCATTGATCTCCTTAAGATCCAATATTCGAGCTTTAGCATTCCGCATTGACTAAGGTCTAACTAAGTGCCTTGATACTTGCATTCTTTACTACCTATCTGAAGAAATCTATTGATAGAGTCGGGATTTCTTCCCATAAAGATTCTTAAGGATTCTTCCTCAAAATGAAAAGTCTCTCAATTGAAATTTCATATACATCATACAGTCTCTTATGTCCTACTCTACCTTTCCTGTTTTTAATTAATAACAATTTTTTTTATATTTTGGAAACAAAATGAATAATTTTAACCCTATTGCAAAATAATATTTAACAATGAAAGTGTTTGTGTGGCCGACCGTAGTGCGACCATGTCTGTGACCTTATCCCCTTCCGTTCTATTGTCTTCCTATAGCCTACCCCATATAATTGCATATGTTAAGTTTCATCTCTAATTCTTATCGCTACTACCCTGTCAAGGTCAGCCATTGATCCCGACTAAGGTTTATGCCTAAAACTCAAAAATAAAAACAATACCATAAGGCTACCATAATGAAAAATATTAGTCCTAAGTAAATATATATGTAATATTAAAAAATTGTGGACTGCAATATGCTAACTATATACTAAATTGAATGTATAAGTAATAAATGTAATTGTGGCTGAAGAGTCACAATTATAACTTTTCCAAGTTGAATCTGAAGTTCATTCAGGGTCTTAATCAGCTTGGGATACTTCCTCTTTTGATTTAGTGTTTTTAGATATTAAAGATGCTATGCTCACTTATGCATGTTTCCTATTTCTCATATTAGTCGTACTGTGAATAGAGTAGCCCATAATTTAGATAGGCAACATGTTCTATGTCTATACGTCAGGAGTGGATCTCTTTCTCTTTTTTTTTTTTATTATTATTTTATTGTCAACGATATGTATTCCGATTTGAATTAATGAAGTCTTTGCTTTTTTTTTTTTTTTTTTTTAAGTAATAAAATGCAATTCTTTATTAAAAAATAAATAAATTAATTAAACTCAGTGGTAGACAATTTGATAACAAAAGGAATATTCTTTCTGGGTGCCTGGGTGGCATCTCAGATTCTCAGAGGGTTCAGATGGGCTTTGAATGGATCTGCAATCCAGCCCATTAAAGAAAGATAGGCCAAGTAAGATCAGGCAATAGTTATGCTGTGCACCCGAATGTACCATGCGCATGGTGCATACGGTTTAAAACGACGTCGTTTTGATTAAAAATGCGCGTCCACTTTGAAAAAAAAAAAATCGCAGATCGATTCTCAGCAATAACATTACGTGGATATATAAGTTATAATTAGATATATAATGTTATTAATGTGTTATATA
Organism: Ipomoea purpurea; assembly: GCA_009835305.1. NCBI lineage: Eukaryota > Viridiplantae > Streptophyta > Magnoliopsida > Solanales > Convolvulaceae > Ipomoea > Ipomoea purpurea. The sequence goes on from VALG01010579.1 coordinate 3,119, forward strand.
TTATGAATTGTGTAATAGTCAATATCATTTGAGTATTTAGTCAATCATATATGTGATATTTAGTTCATTCCAATTGTGGATTTTAACTGTCATTCATTCATTCATTGTGATTGTACCTCATCATCATTCATTGGGATTGTGTACTTATTCATTCATTCATTGTGGATTTTACTCATTATTCGACTATGGATATATGAAGGTATGAAATTGGGATATATAGATATGAATTGTGTCATATATTATAATTGTGGTTTATAGTTCATTCATTTGATACTTTATTCAATCATATCATGTTAATTAGTTCATTCATGTTGTGATTTTTACTTCATTCATTCATTCATTGTGGATTACTTCATTCATTCATTCATTGTGATTTTTTAATCATTCATTCCACTCGTGATATATATTATGAAAATTGGTGATATTAGTTATGAAATTGTGGTCATATAGTTATGAATTTCTGGATATATAAAATGNTATTGCCGGGAATCGAACCTGATTTCTTCTTAAGTGAGACGCGCATTTTTTTTAACCAAAACGTCGCCGTTTTGCAACCGTATGACCTTGCAAGGTTGCATTCAGTTGCACAACATAATTTGCGGATCAGCGCTCATAGCAATGTATGTCCCCGCCTTACAAAACGACATCGTTTTAGTAAGTTTTAATTTTTAGGTATAAAATTTTATGCATTCTATTATATAATTTTGTACATTTGAAATATGTGAAATTTTCAGTTATAAAATTCAGTGTTTTCAGGTATAAAATGTTGTGTATTCTATTATACAATTCTGTACATTCGAACTATGAATTTTTTTTTTTTTAAAGAGTTAACATCAAACATGCGAAAAGGTACAAAACAACGTCGTTTTGGGTCAGGGCGCACAATGCATTGTGCACGTATAATTTGGCGATCAATCGAGCAAATTATGTTATGCAACTATGTGCACCATGCATAGTGCACATTGTTCGATTACTGAACTATATGTCATAATTATGAAGTTATATATTCATAATTTTTGAACTTCATATTCATAATTATTGAACTCTATATTCGCAATTATAGAACTCTATGTTAATAATTTTCGATATCCAATTCCCAATTATTGAACTCTTGTATTCACAAATCCACAGAACTATATGTTCATAATTTGAATCTACTATATAGAAATATAATCTACTGTATTTAAATTATGAATCTATAGTATAAAAATTATGATTTTACTGTATTTAAATTATGAATCTATAGTATAAAAATTTTGAATTTACTGTATTTAATTATGAATCTACGGTTTAGAAATTATGAATCTACAACATAGATTTTATGAATTTACAGTATAGAAATTATGAATCTATAGTATAGAAATTATGAATCTACTGTATTTAAATTATGAATCTATGGTTTAGAAATTATGAATCTACAGTATAGATTTTATGAATATATAGTATAGAAATTATGAATCTATATATATAAATTAGAATCTATAGTATAGAAATTATGAATTGGAACCGTGTGCACCTTGCATGGTGCACACGATTGCACAGCATAACGTCCGATCAGTTATATCACGCGTACCGTGGTTTTTGGTGTGTTAATTAATAATTACCAACTGAAACTACAGTGTATCTAACTGTCACTACAGTTTATCTAAACCGGCACTGCTTCACGTATTATTTTATATATTATCAAATGAAACTGCATAATATCAAAATGATACTATAGTTGGGGAAATGAAATTGAAATGTATATTAAATTAAACTGAATAACATTTCACATATTTGAGTGTATATTGTGCAATGAAGCTGTAGTTATATCGAAATGATTATGTAGTTGTGTTTTAATGAAACTATAGTGTATATAAAATAAAATTAAGTAACATTTTCACATATTTGAGTTTATAAATATCAAATGAAACTAATAACTATAGTTATATTGAAATGAAACTATAGTTATGTTGAACTGAAACTGCAGTGTATACAAAATGAAACTGAATAAACAGAGTTACAAAATGAAACTGATTACAGAGTTACGTTATGGATCTATCCTTCTTCACCATGCGCATGGGCACGATCTTCATAACTATTGGGGTCTCTTTATGTGGGCCGATCCGACAAAGATAGCCCAACAAATTTTTCAGGTGGGCTTTAAAATATTGCACTTTAGAGTTTCCATTGCTCATGCATGTCCTAACCAAATACTAAAATATGGTGTTAAGTACTGTCGTGAAACTTAAACCCTTGATTTGTAGAGATCAAGTAATCAAGGCTGCTCATTTGGGTTGTTTTTTTTTTTTTTCCCTAAAGTGACGAAAACCAGAAGTTACTATTTATTCGTCAAAAGGCTGAACCCCAACCCTAAAAGAGAAGTTACTATTTATGGATGTACACTTGGTAAATCCACTCCTACATAATAATCTGCAAATCACATAAAAAAATAAATTATATTAGAAAAATTCTTATGCGACGTGCTCGACCGAAAGGGAACTTTTATTTTTTTATTTTTGATTGCACTCAATGAGATGGATTCCTGTGGATACCAAACACTGATCCACCCTTAAAACGATAAATTTAAAAAAAAAAAAATTCAAATAAAAAAACGAACATTTATCACTTACTTGAGCATATATCCACCACCACCACATCTTTACTACTCATCAACCTTTACTGTTACATAATTGTCAATTACTATAACTACATTGTATTATTATATTCCTTATTTATCCTATCTTTATCCTCTCTATTTCATTTATCTACATCAAGAACTTATTTAATTACACTAATTTAATAAAACTCTAATCTAAACTAGATTATTCTTGGGAAATACTTTTAGTTCCGAATGTAAATATCCTAACATAAAATTGGTCCATGTTATAACTAGAGATGTCCAAAGTAGTCTTATATTTATCAATATGTACTTTTTAACACTCATATTTGATTCTTATTATATCTTACCATAAGTATTTGTCATGTTATAATACGAGATACGTCTCTCCATAAGTAGATATTATATACAAAAGTGAGTAATGAGACGTGTCATACCACTCAGCCAACGCACACACAAGCTCCACGACATCTATTCTAGGCCTCTTTACATGTTATTATTATGATATTAGTATTTCATAATTAACATATATTTTTTTTTTGGTTCAATATCTATTGACACCATTCTTAAGATGTGAATATAGCATCTTTTTCATGTCAAATGTTTATTGATCGACCTTGACAACCTCCCTAACTAATCTACAACTACTGAGTAACCACATCACTAAAAGTTGTCTTAAAAACGCCCGGAAATTCTGGCTAGTGAAGTGTTTTATTCTCGTGATAGTTTATTAATTTTCTAATGTTGGGCTAGTCACAGAGTTGGAGGGAGGACGAGACAGAGAAATAATAAGGTTCACAAGGATGAAAATATTTAGTTTACATTTAGTATGCAAAAGAGCAAAAAATATATAGGTAGAAGCTTTGTTCATTTAATCGGAAAGTAACTTCCCTTTCTTTTTCGTTTTGGAATACTGAAGGTGTAGATTTCATTTCCTACCAAGGAATTGCACATTCCTCATCTATCTGCTCGGTGAGAGGTCCCTATTGCTATTGATAAACATTCTATTTTTGGTGGCGTCTTTAGGACGGGTGGCCTACAAGCCCGACCTAAAGAATTCACGATTGAAAGTGTCTGAGCCAAAGTGCTCATGACCATATAGCTCGACCCAGCAAGCCACGGGTTTTTAGTTTGGAGTGCGTGGGGCGCGCCCCGCGAGGCGTCCTCGGACTTTTTTTTTAACAAAAGAAAGTATATCAATAGCGACAAAATCCAGTATATTATAATATTTTATAATGAAAAATATGATAATTGTTTTATGAGTGTCACGATTTCGCGATCGTAATAATTGAACCAGAAAAACACATTATAACATTATTTTTTTTATATCGGGCGGTGTTACAAGATTATAACATATACATTTATTTGTATAAAATATTATATCAACTACAGTTATTCGTTCAACACAACTACAGTTTACATTTCGATATAACTATTGCAGTTTGCATTCAATATCTTAATACACTCGAAATAAATGATAGATTAATGTATTTAATTTTATTTTATATACATATATAATTAATATTCAAATATAGTATTCATTGAAAACACAACTACAATGATCATTTCGCTATAATTCATACAACATTCATTTTTGTACAATATAACACTCTTAAACATACTAGAAATAATGTTATTCATTAAATTTCGTTTTTATAAAATATACTGCATGTAAATTCATTTTCACCTTAACAAACTACAGTATCTATTACTTTGATATAACTGCAGTTATTAATCATTTTGATAATTAAAATAAAAATAAATACGTGAGGCAGTGCTTGGTTTAGATACCATTGTTAGTGTCGAACCTCCTGTTAACACTAACAGCTACGTCGTTTCCCTTTTACTTTAAAGAAAACAGCGTCGTCTTATGATGGCGTGGTATGGCATATTATTGATTATTGAAAGACACCGCGGTCTTAACACGATATATAAATTATTTATATATTTATATTATATCATAATAGTATTATATTCTCAAAAAATGCTATTTACAAAAAGATTTTTAATAAAAAGTATTCAAATAATAATTTTGGAAAGGTATTCCAAAATTCTTTTCCATTTTCTAAAACTCATTTTTTCTGGGAAAATAAGGAAACACACAAAAGGACAAAGGGTTTTCAGTTGGTGCGTAGCCCAGACACCTAGGAAAGGGACTTTTTTTCTGCAAAAATGACTCATTTTTCAAGGGCAAGGCTCCATTTTCCTAATCTTACAAGGAGCCTAAGTCATTTTGAATCTAACTGGATAACCACTTGAAATTGAATAAGTTCCATATTATAATATAAAAGATGCACTCAATTGGGCTATAATGCACATAGGTCAAACAACACTAAAAGATTGAATCTAATCAATTAGCTAGTACACTACAAGAAAATCGCGAATCGCGACGGAATGTTTCCGTCGCGAATGGGCAAAATTCTGTCGCGAATCGTGTTTTGCGACGGAATGACGATGTAATTTTATTCCGTCGGCTTTTGCCTTGTCGTATTTTGATAGACGACGGAATAGTTCCGTCGCAAAAATAGGCGACGAAATTCGCAACAGAATAGTTCTGTCGCCATTTTGCGACGAAATTGTCCATTGCAATTCGGTTGCAATTTTCACAACGAAATATTTTCGACGCTAAGTTCCCCCGCTATTTATGAACTGAAATATTCCGTCGCCATATTATCTTTTCCTTCACGATTTCGTCGCTTTTTTTGCAACAAATATTCCGTCGTGAATCTTATATTTTGTCACGATTCCGTCGCGTTTTTTTAATTAATTATTTTGAAATAAAATTATGATTTTTAAATAGTAATGAATGTTTGTAAAATATTAATATAAAAAACTATTAATTCTAAATAAATATAACATAATTCTACATTAATTAAGTTCAAGTAATAATATACTATCAATCCATATATAATACATTATAATAGTCAATTCAGTCTAAACAACATTGTAATAGCCTTCACAAACAACCATTAAAACAACAGAACAACCATAAAGTCCATATGAACCAAGTCCATAAATTCTTATTTTCTTGTCATGTCCACCAACCACGTCATAGTATAATTGATTATCATCCACTTGCTCCCCATTTTCAGTCAACATCTCCCGTTGCGATGCAACTTGTTCCTAAAATATGTAAGAAATTTAATACAAAATATATGTAAAGTTATATATATTTAAAAAACTTAAAATAAATTAAACTTACATGAATTAAAGAAAACTTAAAATAAATTAAAATATATGCAACCCAATTGCCCTTCCTACAAATTATATTTAACAAACAAAATCAATTTTTAAAGAAAAAGTAAGAAAAAAAATCGACAAGTTTCCTTTATAATAAGACTATCACTGTTCAAATATATAATACAATTTAATTATAGTATCAAACATCAATCAATAAACACAATAAAACCACAATCACAATCAATAAAAAACATAAAATAAGGACTTCCCGTTGCCATTGATATTATTTGAAAATATAGTGATTGGTCCCTGAACATGTCACTTGTTTTAGTCTCTCAGTTAAGCCCATACATTGAATTTGCCCATACAGGTTAAAAATTAAGAAGACAACCGGCACCAAAAACTGCAATGCTAACATTAAGGACATTATTATGAAGAACTTCACAATGTACTTATTAACCCTGTCCCTAATGTCAACTGTGTCATCTCTTCTGTTAATGCCCAAGAGTTCAATTGCATATTATGGGTTTGTATACCTACTGCAGTAAAACAATATATCTTATTATGAAGAACTGGAAGCAAAGGACAATGCTAAATCCTAGTTCATTCCATCAATCATGTCTAGAATATTTAAAACAAAAGTTCATTTACAATTACAAAAGTTTCTCATTCCAAGACAAACAACCTCACCAGGTTTCATCTGCTTTAAAAAATGTTGCATTTCATATGTGAAACAATTCATTCAAAACTATGATTACTATATAATTTTTTGATGTTAATTTCAGGGGTAAAAATAATAATATTAGTTTTGTAAAATAATTATGATTTTCAAAAGTAATGTATAATAAAAGAAAATGGAATCAATAAAGTTCCCTATATAATAAGCAAAGACAACTCATTTAAATAAATAACTGATCAGAATATTGCATGTACCATAACAACTAATCATAATATTCATCACTACTTAAGTCAAAAGAAACAAAAAACTGAATCAAATGTAATGAAGTTTAGAATATGATAGTTTCACCTACAATAAATTTAGAATTCTATAATTCATTTTACTGTTATTGAACTTTGATATACTGTCTTCTATTATTTATTTTATATGCTAATGTTGACAATTCAGAATTTTAATGAATTTGTTCTCCATATTGCCTGGCACAAGTGTCACATTTGACATAATCTCGGCCACAAGAATTTTGTGTGCCATGTGGAAAAGGGAATCTCATAATCATTCAAGTAAACAAGAAGTGTTAAGGCCACAAAATAGAAAACAAAATAGGCCTAAATTAGAATGAATTTTCTAATCCCACCTGCTGCTTTCATTCCAGTGAGTGGATGAAACATTATAACAATCATTTTCATGCATTGAAAATCTCTACTTTTAATTTTTAAGAGTAACACAATAGACTGATAAAAATCTGATTTTCCACAATCATTTTTACAAAAATGAAGCTATCGTAAAGCCCTCATATAGTCATCCTTCCAAATATTTTACGACATGATTCTGTAATCATATTGTGTATGTTTCATTGCTTCTAAAGCTCTGAGCAGTTCCAACCTAGAATTCATACAACATCCCTTAAGAACAACAAAATGGATATAGAGGACAAAAAACTTAATGAAACATAAATATGTTTCAAAATGGCACTAAAGTATAGAGTCTGCACAAATGAGTTGGTGTTCTATGGGTATTGGACCTAGGTCAATATTTCCTTTGAACTTTTTGGGCGAACATGTCTGCACAAATATGACTCCAACAAGTAATATATGAGAATTTAGATTGCAAAGAACACATTGGAAGTTCAAAGTCACAGTTTAAGCTGAAAAGCTTACTTAATCAGAAATCAACTCTCTATGTGTTTGGCAAAGATTACGAAATAATGAGGGAACAACACTTTTAGATTACTTTAGCTAATAACTCAAAAGTAACTTGGACGGCACCAGACGACAACCTAAAACCACTGAATTTACTTCAAAAAAAAATATTAACTGAGATGAATTACCAGATGGAGGAGGCAGTCACGAATGGCAACGGCGCTCAGCTGCGACGGCGATGGCGACGGAGTGGGACTGGCATTCTGCGATGGCTGCGAAGGTCGTTCTGCGTCAACGGAGTGAAACTTAGGCAGGTCTATCTGCGTCGATGGGCGTTCTGCAACTTATAGTTTTTATTTTCTTTCTTAATATATTTGATGATTTTAATCTGACTTTAAAAACGAACCGCTTTTATATAGATAGATATAAAAGAATAAATTTTTTTTAAAAAATATTGCGATGGAATTAATTAGGTCGTTAATTCCGTCGAAACATTTAATCAAAATATCAAAAATTATTTTTTTTTCACGACGCAAAAAATTCTGTCGCCATTTCGGTCGCTAATTCGTGACGGAAATAATATCGGTCGTTTTATTCCGTCGCGAATGGACGACGGAATTTAATTCAGTCACAAATTCGGCCGTGAATATTTTACCACCAAACTTTCGCGGGTTTTATTCTCTTTTGCGCCAAACATCGCGATGGAATTAATTTCCGTCGCGAATTCCATTGTTAAATTGCAACGGAAATTTATTTCGTCGCGATATCCATCGCTATATTGCGACGGAACAGTGTCCGTCGCGATTTTCAGTCGCGATTCACGATTTTTCTTGTAGCACAGTGGTATAACCTATAACCTTTATCTCTTATTAAAATGTTAGACTATTAACAATCCAGATATAGGATATTAAAATTTATTTTAAAAATTAGTTCAAAAAAACTATTCATATTATCTAAACTAAAACTCTAAATTTAAACTGATTTTTAAATTTTAGGTGAACTCAATAAGTTATTGATTTGAATTTTTTAGTTGTAATATCTGGATGTAAATTTGGTTTGTATATCCAATGTTAAAATTCTCATATATATTAATTAGACTCGAAAGTAAAAAATATATATTTGTAACCGTTAAAACCAAACATATCCAAAACTCAAAATTATAATTTGTGTTAATTTTATTATAACGTTACTGTCTTAAGAAAATTTATTTTGAAAATATAAGTATTAGTAATAAACAAGTTTTCTAAATAGAAAAATAGAGAATAAGAAAATAAAATAAAAATAAAAAACAAAAATGAAAAACAAGATAACAAAGAAAAGACCTAATTAAGTAACTGGGCGCTGATACTTGAACACTTATCGTCAACTCTTTAAATACTTAACTTCCCACTTTTTTAGATATATATAAAGAGAAACAATTTCTTCTTCCTTAAAGTTTATAACCCTGCGACATAAGTCTAAAATTTTGAGAATAAAAGAAAACTAAAGAATTATATTCTTCCAAAAGGTTGAATCCCAACCCTAAGGGTCCCCCCATACCCCGTCCGACAGAGCATTTGGGAGGATGTAAATCATTGTGACTCAATTGAACATGAACCACATAGGCTAGACCGGTGCTCACTGCGCACAAGGAGCCTCCCTCACTTTGAGATGTTGTTACCACGTTGCCGCCGGTGAGACTCGATCCCTGGTCATTCTTCCAAAGTTTCACTTCTATTACCAGTTCAGCTACCCATGCGAGCAAAACTAAAGAATATATTGAAACATGTTTGCCAACTCTTAGATACTTTTTTGTTTGTTTGTTTGTTTTGTGTTTTTTTTTTTGGTTTTTTTTTTGTTTTTGTTTTTGTTTTTGTTTTTGTTTTTGTTTTTTTTTTTTTTTCTTTTTGGTGTGTGACTACAATTTGTCTATCTATAGTATTTGCTCAACATGATATGCCGACATCATTGATTCCTTTGTTGGAGTGTTTGGTTTACATAAGGATTGAAACATCTTTGAATAGAATTACTAGATATTTGAATATAAACATCTTTGAAACATACCAGGGTTTGATTTCTAGCGGTAACATTGTTACCCCTCCAACTAAAATAAATAAGCCATTAACTTTTAAGTTTTAACTTTTGATAAAATAAATAATGTCACTAACAACTTTAAAATGTCAACTATTTAGTGATTCTAGTGAACATAAAAAAAAAAAAAAAAATAAATAAATAAAAATAAGAGGCATCATTGACTAAATTTGTGTGTTCATTGTTGAGGGTAAAATTGCATTGGCAATATAGTTCAAAAAGCCATGTGAAACCCAACATCCATTAATGTTATTCAAACGTACGTTATTCATAAAAAAATTTAAATAATCAATCTACGTTTTTTCAACACCTATTACATGCTAATAAATTTATTAAGTTTGTATACTATTCGTTAAATTAATATACGGAATATTTACATGTTATAATGTGCATTTGCTCATGGGGATAAGGGAGCACAATGTCTGTTCATCATTCATTTTAAGTGGGAGGTTGGTTCCAAAAATGTGTGGAACAGATAGATGCATCATATCCTCTCCGATCCCAACCTAAAATGGCAAAAACCTAAGACACAAACGTAGTTCAACTGCCTCCCCAGTCCCAGGTCAAACAATCCAACAACTACATTATTGTGTGAAGTCAAATCTCATATATATTATACCATCCAAAAGTCCACAAACATATAAAATGCAAAGGATTTATAATCAGAAAATGGAGTAGAATAGATGTCTGCCTATAGACTTGAAAATGTGGAAAGCATAATTTATGTTCATATTTGGCTCCCCATACGTCTTTTTACATTTAGGGGATGTTTGGTAAATAGTTGTTATCTAATTGCGTTAGTAGGTTTAATTTGACTAGTTGGTAGCATTAGCTGATTGTAGAAAAATGTTTGATAAATTAACTATTTGCTGGTAGCTGATTACATGCAAATTAAATGACTTTCTCAAAAAGCTTATCGGAAAAACTACTTTGAACAGCTTTTTTAATTTTAGTATTTTAGAACGTACAATAAGTTGTTACAAAAAAGTTAATTAATCAAACACTCATATTGATCATTTAACCAAGTCAAACAACTAATAATAGTGATCAATAAGTCAAACACAACTTTATTTTCTTTATACTGCATATATAACAATCATCGCCACATTTCGTGATAGGATGTTGGACTCGACTTTTTCAAGCTGCCGACCAACATTATTATATACCAATGTTTTTTACCAAAAAAAAAAATGCATGTTATGAATCAACAAATATAATAAACTTGTTATTTACAACAACTTTTTTTTTTTATAGCCTAGGTCTATTGGTCTATTAACTTTCGATTACATCTTTCCTTGTTTTCCCAATATAATTTTGTTACTCTTTAACTAGTTATGCTTTATTTAGAATCTCCTACTTATTTATTTTTTCAATGAGTTGCCTCTTTAGGGTAAACTTTTGGAGTTACATAAAATAATTTTTTCCCAAAAAATTTACAAAAACTTCTAAAACTATCCAAGACTCGAGGTGTTCGGTTTCACCTAATTTTTTTTAAATGACTAACAGTTAAATTAATTTATATATGATGTTGATTTCGTCCAATATAGTTATATTAGTTTAATGTAAAAATAACATTCTTATAACAAATTTCAGCACTTTAGCAGTGAATTTTTCATTAAAAATGGGAAATATTAACATCTAATGGTGAGTTAACTTGTATACAAAATGAAAACATTACACCCTCTCCGGTAAAAGAACTGAGAACTACGATTTGCTGTATTGCTCCCTAGGGTTCTCAACCTCGTACAGTTGATCGATGAATTACTTTAGTAAGGTAAAAACAGCACGGGATTAACTTTTAACAATACAATTTTACAATACATCTACATTCAAATTTTCTCAAGTATATAAAAATCTTAACTAGAAAAGAAAGAAAAGACGAGTATATAATTGACGTAGAGTTATTTATTACAATAAATCATTAACCCACACCGGAAATGCTAATTTCTCTCAGTGAACTCAACCTAGATGAAATAGCATGCAGATTAATTCGTAACATTTTAACACCTGAGTACGTTAATTGTTCTTATCTCATCTTTCTCTAAAAGCACACTGTGAATAGCTCGCAGTATAATATTAAATTTAATATACACTAATCGCGTATGAATGAGATAATATTCATCTATCTAATTATAAATTAACTTATAAATTTAGTAGATCTAATCCTACTCATACTATTTAATATACCAAAACACATCAAATTCAATTCTAAGATGTGAAAAACAAAAATAAATAATGCCACCCCTGTCTGTAAGTGCAACTCTATGTGCCCCACCTCAATATAGACACAACCCAATATTACGTCTATATTAAGAAAACAAAACGTAATATACTACATCACATAAGCTATAATCAATAAGTATATATTTTTTTATATATGAATTATAGAAACTATTTATACCACCAATAGTTCATCAAAAATACTACTGAATCGAGATAAACTTGTAACTTCTCCATATTGACTAAAATCATTAAATTCATCATTATAGCACCAAATATTATTTATAGGTTTCTTTTAGATTCACATAACCACTCCATGGTATACGGTAAAATGAACATAAATGCTGACTCTGCTGAGCATTTACATTGGAATAGTATTCGGGAACATGCTTATATATGCATGTTGGGGTTAGTATTCCAAGTAACATCTAGAAACTAGAGCAACAGATCAGGCAAATTGATCTTACCATAGACTCATGCTCTATCTCTTTCGTTTGTATTATAAGCCTCTTATTGGTGGAGGCGAGCAATAATCATACACATCTAGAACATTCTGTATCTACATCCAAGTCAAAGTTTCTGTGCCACATCTCTGTACCCCGCAGTTCGATAATTTTTTGTACCTATTCAACTGTCATAAATTATCCTTTCAACAATTATCCTTTCAAGTTGATGTTTTTATATGTAAGAAACTGTTAACTGTAGGCTACGCAAATGTGTTGTATCTGTGGAGGTACATAGTATCCTCTATATGGCTTGGTCATCATATTTGAATCACATCGTAACTTGTTCCAATAGTGTTGGTGTTTGATTATGTAAGTGGATTGAGAAAAGTGTGATTAAGCTATAAGTACAGAGAATGTGTTAACTAAAGGTACACAGGCCTCTTTGGAATTTGGTTCCTCCGGTGTACTGTAACATTTAAAATATTTTAATATTTGTAATTCTTCTGTTTCTGGAATTGTAATAATTAGTTATACGCTCGCTCTAAGAGAAATCAGATCATAAAAGTATAACACAGTGCAGCCCACTCCACAGTCTATATCATTTGCAACATTGCTCTCACGGGCACTATCCCCATATATGAAAAACAGTTTTGTTTTGTAGCAGTAATAGAACCTTGAAATCTACTTTAAGTAAGCGCAATTCAACATTTTTATACTCGCATTCATACTTCTTATAATTTCATTAGTATATTACAAATACTTGGTTGGCGATCTAGTCTCTATTGTCACTTCCTTATTGGAATTTTGTGGGTTTGTCTTCACACAGTGGTTAGGTGAGATCATTCGCATCACTTAACTATGCTTGCTACAATTTATATTGTATTACATTCTATATATTGACGACAAAATATTATTCTTAATATCATTAACATAAAGTGCATTAGTTATACCGGTCAAAATATACAAATAATACATATCGAATCATTGGTGATTGATTATACTCTCACCTGCTCTGAGTGTTTCTAAGTATTGCAATTTAACTTTGAGGCTCAATTATACGTTGCTGATATTCTTGCACCCACATTCCTAAAACCTCCACTTTCCCAAAGTTATTACATTTAATTCGATGTAACTAGATACCATCTCGTGCGATTCACAGATGGATACGTGGTCCTGGGGAGTGTACCGAGGTTGTCCCGGTCCATAATTGGAAAAGGATTGCGTCATATAAACGGCATCGACCAGAAAGTATTAGGAATGAAGATTGGGCTAAGACACGAGACCATCGAAACCACTCAGATCATGGCGATTGGGCCGAGTCTAGACTCGTCCATACGGGCAGAAGAGAAGGCGCAGTTTCCGAGGCATAGCAATAGAGGCGGTCCTAGGTCGTGGGGTACATCAGCTCGATGATGTTGCAGAGATCGGTGTCAATTACATGGGCCTAGCCCACGGGTGCAGCATCGGTTAAGAGCCATTGTGCGCAGATGACGCCTTCTCAGAGAAGTCACCGTCAGGCGTGGATTCCTTGAGATGGCTGGTCCTATCAAGCAGAACCGAATTAATCTGGCCGCAGATCATTGTCAAAAAACATTTACTAGTTCTTTATTCAGGTGCCACGAGCGTACAACTAGTGAGCTCGCATTCTACTCTGCTTGCCAGAGACTTGAGTAGCTCACACGCCAGTTCGACGCATCCTTTCGGTTGAGTACAAAGGTCAGCTCTCCAATCTCTGTGCTCCGTGATCTCAGCATTTCTGCTATAGCAAGATTAAGTACATTCTGTTTATGATGATATCATGGATACAACTCTGATGGTAGGTGGCTCTTTTAACACAGAGATTTGAATATGGTCATGTAGACCTCAACTCTTGATGCAATTAGACTAGGTGGGACTCCTCGCAGACCTACTCTCATCAAACAAACCTCTAGTAAATTAAACAGCTATAATCAGAGGAAACACACACCACTGCATATTGTAATATGTGAGCACCAAGAATTAGTATAGAATAGGGAAATTAACTACTACAGGCACAAATTAATAAGCGTTGCACCATATCTCTTAAAATCCACAAAAACTGCAGCACTTAATATATACATTGGTTTGGGTAAAAGGTGTGGATTTCAACCCTTCGTACAATGCTCATATAGGGTGTGCAGTGCGTGGGATTCTCTCCTTCTTGTGGGCCCTGAATAGGCTTACAATGTAGCTGTGAATATCTCCAGCGTAGAAGCAAGTCTGGAGAGATATGCAACAGCATATGTAGATATATCCGAATCCTCCTGACATTCACTCTGAGCGTAGAGCGTACCCCGGAAAGCCAGTACGAGAAGAGTCCGGGTCGCGAGGAATTGCAAAAACTTTCCATGAATCAGGAAGCCAAGAGCAATTGAAGCCCAACGCGATAATGGCCTAGGGGCCGACCTAAGAGATCAATTGAATCGAAGAAACACCGAAGCCGGGAAGAACGACGCGACACCGCCGCCAACGGCAGATAAATCCACAGCCGACTGCGGTACAGTTCACCCCGGACCAGCTACAAGCGATTGGACGCGCTTTCGCCGAGGCAAGTCGGGGAATACGGGAGCAATCCGCTACTCGAGTGCCGCAGCGAGACCCTCAACCGTCGCGAAGGCCAGACAATCGACAATCCACCCGCCGGGCCGAGAGTCCAACCCGTCGTCCGTTCATTCCCGGCTGGGCCTGGTGTCGAACGACGGTCGGCGAGAGAAACGGCTGGGACAAAAGAGAACCCCTTCGTGCCCGGTGGAAACTCACGGTCGACGGAGCGCGCGCGAACGTAATCGAGGAAGACCCGGATGGTGGCTCGGCGCTTAGAGCAGCCCGCCTACGACCATGATCAACCTGCCGAGTCGAGGTCGGTGAGAGCACGAAATCGACAGGAAACTGGCACCCAGGAGAGGGTCGAGGTGGCAAATTTAGCCCAAGAGGTAAGAAATATGAAAGAACAGGTGGAAAAAACCAAGGCCCCCGGCCACGAGCGCTGCTGACCGCGTTACCCTTCTCCGCCGAGATCATGGCCTTCAAGATACCGGGCGACTTCAAGTTCCCGGAGCAAGCCACGTTCGACGGGTCAGGTGACCCGCGAGAACATCTACTGAGTTACCAAGCAAGATGCAAGTCTTAGGGGTACGGGACCCGGTCATGTGCCGTGCCTTCTTGCACACGCTAAAGGGTCGCGCACAAAGGTGGCTTGTAGGACAGCCCCCGGGGTCGATTCACGTTTTGAGTGAGCTGGCAAACCGTTTCATGAGCCACTACGCCGCCAACATCAAGCCACAGAGGACCTGACTCACTTAGGCGACATCCATCAGGACGAGGGCGAGTCCTTAAAAGCCTATCTAGCCGCTGCGCAGACCGAAGATCATCATAGAAGAGGTGGAGGAACCAAACGGCACTCACTTATCTTTCATCGAATCGTTTGGCTGCGGTCGGCAGCTGACCACAGAGACCTAAGGGACAACCGCTCGGCGACATACACGGAAGCCATCCAGATGGCCAACAAGAGGGCAACACAGAGCAGGCTATGAAGCATAAACGGCAACGCGAGGTCGGCGGGTCCGCCAGCGGAAAAAGGACGCGGGCAGAGACGAAAGAAAGGCGCTCAGATGTGGCCCGGTGACCCGAGGTCAGGCGACCGTATGACCGCCCCGTCGTCCACCACACCTATCGACCGGTCCAGTGCGGCCGGTCCAACGAAGTAGCAAGCGGTCGCCCCCACCTCCGCCTCCGCCGATCGACGACCGGTAACGAAGTGAGGACTGGTAAGACTTTCTAAATACTGTCGTTATCATAAATTCTTACACTCACAGCACGGAAGAATGCTTCTATCTAAAGAAGATCATGGAGGGGATCATCCAACAAGGGACTCCGCCCCCTACCAATGGAGGCGAACGGTCACCAGTCGAGGAGATTTTAGGCGGCTTTCGGCCGCGCAGAAAACAGCCGAGGCAAGCATCCAGCTTCCGAGGAGGGACTAAGCCAATTGGCGCCAGAAGCCGGTCATCAACATTGATTACGTCGGCGGCCAGGAGGCCGCTCGCAAACACACCGAAAAAGCTGGGCCGGCCAATTGATATGTCGGGACAGTCTACGGCGCGAAAGAGAGCTTCCAAAAGGTATGCACGGGAGCCATCGTGTTCACCCGATAAGGACCTGCCAGCCGGGGAGACCCCGCATCGAGACGCATTGATTCATCGCATGGACATCAATGGTGTAGTGGGTTCGCCGAATCCTGGGTTGACACCGGTAAGTAGTTCTAACGTGCTGTACCTAGAGACCTTTTACCAAGATGGGGCTGGACTCCGAGAACAGCTAGAGACCAGTGAACCACCCCTCGCGGGCTTCACCGGGGACTCGGTGGGAGCGGAAGGGTCCATTACTCTTCCCGTTGGAGATTGGCAAGCTACACCGGATGTCATCCCAAAAGTTTAGCATGAAGTTTATCGTGGTCGATCTAGCCTGCTCCCACAACGCCATACTCGGCCCGCCGGGTCTGGAAGACCTCGAGCCTTGATCTCAATCGAACACCTGTGCTGAAGTTTTCGCACGGCGAACGGATAGGAACAGTGCGTTGTGACGCCAGGTCGCCCGACTGTATTTACAGCATGTAGCAGAAAATGGGCAAGCGTGGGATGCAGGTCCACGAGATCACCGAGAGGCCCCCTAAGAAAACCGTAATACCTCGCCCCGAGCCGGCCGTCGAGCTAGAAAGAAATTGAAATTGACCCCCAGCACAGCCTGGTAGGCGAGTAAGGATTCTGGGTCGGCCTTCTGGAGAAGTTAAAGGGGAAATCGTGAAAGTGTTCCAGGAACCGACTGGTTTTCGCCTGGGGCCCAGAAGATATGCCGGCGTGGATCGATCGATCATATCGCATTGACTCGCGTGGACCCAAAGCACCGGGTCGTGCAGAAGAAACGGTACTTGGCCAAAGACCGGAGGGAGTTTGTGAAGAAAGAAGTTAGCCGCTGCTAGTAGCCGGACGTCCGTGAGGTTAACAGTACCCGGAAATGGTTAGCTAACGTGGTCCTCGTACCCAAGCCCTCGGCGTGGCGAATGTGTGTAGATTACACCGATCTTAACAAAGCCTGCAAAAGACCCGTTTCCTCTGCCCCGAAATCGACCAGTTACTCGACGAAAACGGCCGGGTCGGCGCTGCTCAGTTTTTATGGACGCCTTCAGAGGGTACCACCAAATATTCATGCACCCGGCGGATGAGGAGACAGACCGCCTTCCTGACTCCGGACGGAGTTTATTTGCTATGAGTCATGCCATTCGGACTCAAAAATGCGGGGGCTACATACACTCGACTGGTCGCCCGGTTGTTCCACCAATTACTAGGGAAATCAATGGCCGCATACCGTCGACGACATGCTCGTCAAGAGCCGAGAGGAGACAAGCACGCGGGAGACTTAGCCGATTACTTTAAGGTAATGATAAAGTACAACCTCCGCTGAACCCCAAGAAGTGCGCATTCGCCGTCCAAGGTGGCAAGTTCTTGGGCTCATGGTCACCAAGCGAGGCATGAGCCTAATCCGGAGAAAGTACAGGCCATCCTCGACATGAAGCCTCCTACTACATCAAGGACTTACAACGCTTGACGGACGCCTGGCTGCTCTTAGCCGCTTCCTGAGCAAATCGGCGATAAAACTGTGCCCTTCTTCGAAGCCATGAAGAAGAAAGAGGATTCGCTTGGACTACCGAGTTCCAACAGTCATTCGAGGAATTAAAACAATATCTGTCGA
This sequence comes from Ipomoea purpurea, assembly GCA_009835305.1. Taxonomy (NCBI): domain Eukaryota; kingdom Viridiplantae; phylum Streptophyta; class Magnoliopsida; order Solanales; family Convolvulaceae; genus Ipomoea; species Ipomoea purpurea. The sequence goes on from VALG01010579.1 coordinate 21,218, forward strand.
CTCCCCCAGTACTGTCTACCCCCCAGGAGGCGAGCCCTTACTCTTGTACCTTGCGCGCTCGGCCAAACGGTAAGTCTGGTGTTGGTTCGAGGGATGACCGAGTCCAGCACCCGGTTTACTATGTAAGCCGCTCGCTGAAAGCTGCTGAGACACGATATACCGCCCTGGAAAAGATTGTGTATGCCTTGGTAGTCACCGTGCGCAAGCTGGCACCTTACTTCCAAGCCATACTGTCCGGGTCCTGACGGATCAACCACTCGGGAGCGTGCTACGGAACCCCTTGTCCTCCGGCCGGCTGGTAAAGTGGGCCGTCGAATTGACTCAGTACGGGATCGAGTACCAACCCCGTCCTTCCATCAAAGGCCAAGCCTTGGCCGACTTCCTGGGTCGAATGTACCGCAAGTGAGGAAGAGAAGGAGCAGCTCGGAGAGCAATCCGGCGAGTGGTGGGAAATGCATGCGGATGGAGCATCGAGTCGACAGCACTGCGGAGGCGGTGTCATGCTCATCACTCCGGAGGGATTCCGACTATATTACGCTCTAAGATACCTGTTCTCTACATCAAATAACGGAGGCCGAATACGAAGCAGTACTGAACGGCCTCCGCTCGCCAAGGCCCTGGAGTCGAACGGCTATGAATCAAAACCGACTCCAGACCTGGTAGTCGACAGATCTCGGGTACGTGCGAAGCTAAGAACGCAAGGATGGCATTATACAAAGAGCGTGCAACCGAGATGTTAAAAAGGGGTTTGAGGCCTACGAAATAGAATACATATCCCGAGCGGACAACGTGGAGGCCGACATCTTGTCCAAAATTGCCCTAGAAGGGGTACCAGACCACCTGATAAAAATTTGCCAAAAGAGGAGTTAAATCGGCCGAGTATCGAAGAAGCGCCGCTAGAGGTCCAACAAGTGACATCGAAGAGTGGATCGGAGAAAAACCCTGAAATGTTTTGGATAGACGACATCCGGCGATTCAAGGAAACGGGCGAGTTGCCTGGGGACCCAGCAGTCGCTGCGAGGGTTCGGCGGAAAGCCCCTTCCTTTCCAGATCATTGACGGCAGCTATATAAACAGTCGTTCGGAGGACCCTTACTGAAATGCCTACTTAGGCCTTAGGCCGAGAAGATAATGCGACGAAGCTCATAGATGGCCGCCGCGCACCCGCGCACCAGGGCGCTCACACGCTCGCCCGGAAAGTTGGTCGTGCAAGGGTATACTGGCCACCATGATGAGAGACTGTGATTCGAACTGGATGTCCAAATGCGCGTTTGTCAAGCATTCGCCAGGAAAAGACACTCACCGGCCACCTTCTATTACACCGGTCACCACTGCCATTCCCTTTCGCCAAGTGGGGAATAGACCTGCTGGGACCATTACCCGTCGCCGGGAGGATTAAAGTTCTGCGTCGTAGCCATCGACTACTTCACCAAATGGGTCGAGCAGAACCTCTGGCTACCACACCGAGTACCAGTGTCGCCGCTTTCTGTGGAAAAGGGTGATCTGTCGCTTCGTCTGCCCGAAACACATCGTCAGCGACAACGGGCGACAGTTTGACTGTCAGGCTTCGCCGATTTCTCGCCGACACGGTATCAAGCATACCAAGGTGTCGGTAGCTACCCCCAAGCAAATGGGCAGGTCGAGAATGTGAATCGAACATTGGTCGACGGAATCCGGAAGAAACTCGAAGACATCCGAGGAAACTGGGCGGGACGAGCTTGATCGAGTCCTATGGGCCTATCGCACTACCAACGGCGAGCGACGGGGAGAGAGTCGTTCTCGCTCGCTTACGGCTTTGAGGCCAAGGTTCCAGTCGAAGTGGTCGAACCCACCTACCGAGTTCGCACCTATTCGGACGCGGGCAAATGAAGAAAGCCTGCAGATTGAGAAAAATTTCCTAGAGGAAGAAGGGAAGCCGCGAGTGCCCGAATGGTTGAGTTACCAGCAGGCGGTGAAAGATACCGCGATCGCCGAACTCGCCCGAGAACCCTTCCAGGTTGGCGACCTAGTGCTTACGAGATCGACAAGCCAGTCAGCTACGAAGGAGGCAAGCTCGCGGTCAAGTGGGAAGGGCGTATCGCATCGCCTGTAGTCCAGGTCGGACTTACAAATTAGAGACTATGGAAGGCAGGCTCATAGATCGCATATGGAATGCTACTCATTGAAAAGGTTCTATCAGTAGCCAATGATAGATCATGTATGAGCCCGAGGATTCCAAGAAATCTAAATAAAGTGCATGGGTTACAGCAATCGTCCCAGGGGACTCGGCGAGAGAAAGTTAGGAAACAAGGGCCCAGACCCTTAGACGTTTCCGTGAAAAAGCCAAAAGGAGTCGCCTCGACTGAGGGACTCGGCAAGTATATATAGAAACGCGGGGCACCGACCCTGAACCGTTTCTGAGAACAGAAAAAGCCTAAAGGGTCGCCTCGACTGAGGACTCGGCGAGAGAAAGTTAGGAAACAAGGCCCAGACCCTTAGTCGTTTCCGTGAAAAAGCCAAAAGGAGTCGCCTCGACTGAGGGACTCGGCAAGTATATAGAAACGCCGGGCACTGACCCTGAACCGTTTCTGAGAACAGAAAAAGCCTAAAGGGTCGCCTCGACTGAGGGACTCGGCGAGAGAAAGTTAGGAAACAAGGCCCAGACCCTTAGACGTTTCCGTGAAAAAGCCAAAAGGAGTCGCCTCGACTGAGGGACTCGGCAGTATATATAGAAACGCCGGGGCACTGACCCTGAACCGTTTCTGAGAACAGAAAAAGCCTAAAGGGTCGCCTCGACTGAGGGACTCGGCGAGAAAAGTTAGGAAACAAGGGCCCAGACCCTTAGACGTTTCCGTGAAAAAGCCAAAAGGAGTCGCCTCGACTGAGGACTCGGCAAGTATATATAGAAACGCGGGGCACTGACCCTGAACCGTTTCTGAGAACAAAAAAGCCTAAAGGGTCGCCTCGACTGAGGGACTCGGCGAGAAGAGTTAGGAAACAAGGGCCCAGACCCTTAGACGTTTCCGTGAAAAAGCCAAAAGGAGTCGCCTCGACTGAGGGACTCGGCAGTATATATAGAAACGCCGGGCACGACCCTGAACCGTTTCTGAGAACAGAAAAAGCCTAAAGGTCGCCTCGACTGAGGGACTCGGCGAGAAAGTTAGGAAACAAGGGCCCAGACCCTTAGACGTTTCCGTGAAAAAGCCAAAAGGAGTCGCCTCGACTGAGGGACTCGGCAAGTATATATAGAAACGCCGGGGCACGACCCTGAACCGTTTCTGAGAACAGAAAAAGCCTAAAGGGTCGCCTCGACTGAGGGACTCGGCGAGAGAAAGTTAGGAAACAAGGGCCCAGACCCTTAGTCGTTTCCGTGAAAAAGCCAAAAGGAGTCGCCTCGACTGAGGGACTCGGCAAG